>JANHFX010003224.1:7036-38009 GCA_027560015.1 Chloroceryle amazona | reverse complement strand
TTGGATCAGGGGTTGGACTCGATGATCTTGGAGGTCTTTTCCAACCCAATCTATTCTATGATTCTATGATTCTATGTGTACATGAGGATATGATTAGACAGTGTGCTGAATTTCTGAGTACATTCTGGTATTTCATATACACCTGGAAGGCTTGTGTGGAGAGATCGTGCAGAGCAACTGCAGCACTTTACATTCATCCCTAATTTGCTAAGCACTAGCTTTCCCATAAGATCAACTTGGTTGAGTCACTTTTGAAGTAACATTTACAGTTTTAAGTATCTAAAAGACAAACGTGAGTATGTTTAAAAGTGCTGTAATTGGTATTGGTTGGCATTCCTCTTTGCAGTCTGAGAAAAGAAGCAAACTGTACCCTGTCATTCTAAGACATAAATGGAGAAATTTACTTTGCCAAGGGTTGGAGCTTTTCATACTTGAAACTTGCATTAAAGCAGAAACTGCATAATTAACTATGTGGTTCTTCAGTGACTTCACTGACACGTTTGAGGTAGGAGTAATTCTCCTGGATTTTTTTTTTTGGTCCAGAAAAGTAGAGGCAGCCTTCCCAAAGACAATTAACACTTGCATATATTATGAAGTGGGACTGCTGGAGTGGGTCCTTTTTTGTTTGAGTGCTAACTTCTTCTTGGAAACTGATGTCCCTTTAGTATCTTGCTGGCTTACACTGGTACCTTTTCTCCATTACGATGACAGAATCTTCTTTGTAGACCACAGAATGCTACATCATGAGTTTTGTGGACATGAGCACATTAGCGCTTCAGCACATAAGCTTCCTGTGAATGAATGCCGAGTGCAACTCTTCCCACTTAATTATGATAGAACTAAAACCAACAACAAAAATAAAAAAGTCCAACCCCCAAACTTTAAATTATATAGAGCTTGGATTTTCTCCAGAACAGTAGGTTTAAAAAAAATAATAATAAATAATAATGATGAACTGAGGACTGGAATCTACATTATTTAAAGCCTTTTGCCACAACTTATAGCATTATTCACCACTGCTAAAGAGATATATGTGTTTTCTCCTAGAATACAAACTGGATGAATATACTTAATACCGGTTTATACTGTCTCCCATGTCCCCCATTTCACATTACTGCAGTGTCTCTGACATTTGTAAATAAGTAATCATACCATGTTTTGTGATAATAATGCTCAGAAACCTGGAATTGCCTTGTTTACTTTCCTGCTAGCCTGGTAGAAATATTTTGGATCATTCCCAGACCATCTTGTTTCTGAGTATGAGCTTCTCAGATACTACTAGTAGGTCCTCATTTCTGTGACATATTGAAAACAGTACAAGATCTGCTTCTAAATATCAAATGTTTTCTAAACTTGCAGTGCTGATACGGACGGAGCCTGACAACTTAGTTAAGCTGATGAATGAGGCCATGGGTCTTCTGTTCAGCATCCATTAACATTCAAGGTTAATCTAGCCATGTGCTGTGTCAACAGATCTTTATCCCTCTCTCATGTGAAAATATGTAACAGGATACAGCATTGTCAGGTAGATCGATACTGAGGAGTGATACCAAATGACTGTCTGGAGCAGCCACTTTTGACTATGTTAAATGCCAGGGAAATAAGAGAAGTGTACAGGAAGCGGGAAGAAAAACAGAAGTAAGAAGGCTCATTAGAAAAATAAGGTTGCTAATTAAAATAATTTTTTTATCTGTGCACAGTGGGAGTGATGAGATCTTAAGGTTTTCCACTTGTCTTAGCTTCTTGATGACTGTGACCTTTGGAAAACTTTTCACTGTCATTTGCTACCAGTAGACACAATTTGTGGTGTTCTTAGAATCAAGATGATTCTTATCCAGCAAAGTACTTGAACATGTGCTTAACATTGCACTTAAACATAAGCTTGTTGATTTGGATCAACTTATGTGATTGAATTTTGTGATGGATCAGGTTCCTGAAAGAATATGAGACACCTTTAAGGAATTGAAATAGGTACTTTCAATGTTGCCTCATTATTACTTAAAGTAAACAGTATTACCATTTTCCCCTCCATAAAGATAAAGATCTTAATATTTCCATCAGATGTTCTTGTAGCCATCCCTTACTAAAATGATTACCATCTTTAATTGAAAATGTATTTTTATTACAGTGGTATTATTAGGCATTTATCCATCAAAACATTCTGCTAAACCTTCTTACAGTTACCTTCAAAGTGAATTGTTTTATGCAGACATATTGAGAAGGAAATTCATATATTTTTGTCTTTTTTTTTTTTTAATATTAAAATGGTAATTTCTATGTTAAAGTCTGCAATCTGTAGGCCTTGAAGAGCATTCAACTCTTTCTCCCTTTATTTTTCAGCAATCCCTTCCTGTATATGGAATTTTGGTCTTCTGATCGTGGAGCTTTGGATTTTTTACTGTTGAGTTAAATACGTGTACAGAAGTGTTTGCAGAATTAGGGCCTTAGGATACATTTACTGTAGTTTCTGAACATATGGGTTCATGGGCGTATATAACCCTGCATGTTTTACTGCCAGCCCTTCACTGTATGTCAATAATATCCATCATAATTTCCTCTGTTAGTTTCTTTTACATATGGTACCTTACAAAATAATATTTTTCTGTTTGAATACAAGAAAGTTGTTCTTCCTGAGTAAAGCATATATTAAATGGTGCTGGATCTGGGAGCCCTTCCAGAAGCCTGAATGCCCTAAGTACTGGCTAAGGGAATGCTTGCTCCATTTTGTTTAATCAGCTGTTTCCCATGTTAAGATTCAATTACTGCTCTATTTTTTTGTGGTTGAATTTGAGGATTTAATGAGATTAAAGGCACTTTAGAACAAATAAGGCAAATATAGAAATGGACATCCATTAAAAATTTCTTGTGCATGATTCATAATATGTGAATGGTTTGAGTGAAGTGAGTTGATCTTACATTTGATTTCCCATTTAATCTACTTTCCCAATGAGTTGTCAGATAACGAGATATCTTCCATGTCTGCTGGTTCTGTGGTAACACTGCATATCAGCCATGGCAGTTCTGTTCTGAAACCAAATGTGGGTCACTTTTCTATATTCCAGAAAGAAAAAGCAGTAATAACTTTGCAAATAAGAGAAAAAGTTAAAAGATTATTTTTATTCCCATGTAAAGTATATTCTACAGCTCCTGCATGAGCTATAGATTACAACTACTCTATGAACCAACATGGAAAAACGTATCTTGTGAAGAATGTAGAAAGTGAAGGTGTACCCTCAATTGCTCTTAGTATATCAAATTGGAAAGTGAGAATAAATGCTAAATTAAAAAAAAAACCAACTTATTCTCATACTAGCTATATTAAGACAGAGTGATGCACAAGTATCTTAACATGGTTTAGTGACATGTCTTTGAGAGACATTGAGCAAAGCATTATAAAAGACTAACAGTAGAATTATGGTATACTGTTCCCTCTGGGAATTTTCAGTATTCAGATTAGATAACGAATTGATTATGCAGATGTGACTAAGTATATTGATAAGACGGGGAATTGTCTGTACAAAAAATTTTGTTAAAATAAATTGAATGTATTGCAGGCCTAATCCATTTCAGGTTCCCTATAAAATAACATCTGGTATAAAGTAACTCCATGTGTACTTGTGGCAGCTGCCCATGAGCAGAAGAAAATAGATGTATTTGAATTACGGTGATTGTTAAATGTTTACTGTGAAATAATGTGTATTTTTTAGTAGCTGCATGTACCACTAAACATAGTGGTCTTTTTTTTTTTTTTTTCCTTTTCCAATTTTTCTGCTGTATAACCAGACTTAACTGCTTAAGATCCCTGCCTGTGTGATACATAGCAGCCTTATGATTCCTAGTGCTGCAAGCAGCAGCAAAAGTCAGAGGGAATATACTACACTGGGTTTACTGTGTTACAATTTGCTCCTTCATCCTGTAGTCCTAGAAAACAGTGCACCAGTGGCCAACTCTCACCTCATTGGTGCCAATCCAAGAAATTCCTAATTCTCTGAAGCTATCCAAGTGTAGAGCTGATGGAAGAGAAGACTGAACCCAGAAAGAGTCATTAAAAACTGGTGGCGGCGGTGGCAGTGGTGATGAGTCTGACACTGTTAAAGTACTAAAGCATGAGTAAGATGCCTTAGTTCAGCCATGGTGTGCCAGTTGCCTAGGGTTATCGTTTTCTTAGCCCTTTTATAATAGAGAAAATTGATGAACTCCTGAGCTGTCTTCAGCTTCACACATACCTATTCATCGTATCTAATGTAATATTTAATCTGCGTACAAAATTCTGGTTCATAAATGGATTTAGGAAAGTTCTCTGGACTTCATAGACCCATAAAGGCAAAAAGACTGTAGTTTTACCCCCAGGAACTTCATGGATTAAATTTACACTTTGAGATTTATTATTTATTTATAGAAATGTGTCTGGCAGTAAATGATATCATTAAAAAAAAAAAAAGTGGGAAAGTTTGGAAAAGAAACTGGTGAGTTTTCTGTTATGGTGGAAATAATCTTCCTATACATACTGATAAAATCAACTACTTCAATAAATTTTTGCATAAGGTTGATGGATGAAAATATCTATTTCTATGACATCTGATAGAGGATACTCAACTTTGTATAAGAAGGAAAAGGTACACTGTTAACTTTGGACCTGTGAGTGTGTAAGAACAATAGCATCTCTTCATGCTTGATCTTCTCATGTGAGTAGTTTGGACAAAATCTCTAAGTTTTAAAATTATGTGAGAGAAATCCTACACTTAATGTCAAGAGTCTTACTTCAAATTTACTACAGTACACAAGAAAATAGACATACTGGAAAAAAGGAAAAAAGGAATTAGTATTCTTGTCATAACTTCATTTATTGACCTTTATCTCCTCTGTGCCATCTCCTTAAGGTTTGACACACTGGAGTGTTGCAAACCCAAATTATCTAGAAAATTCTTTAAAATCATTTTATGTTCCATGATTTGCCACACATAAATCAGCCCCTAAGAACGGGCAATCTGTAGCTGAGAATGAGAAAGATAAAAGGAAATTTAAGTTTTATTTAATTTTCTGTATTGGTAAAAATAAGCCCAAGAATTGCTGTTTTCTTCTATGAACTAAAAAAAAAAATCACAATACTCTTTAATGAACTATATACTTTTAACTTCCCATTCTGGTTGTGCTCACACACAGAGCAGTTCCCATAATTATAAGCAGCTTTACTTCATGACATTATCTTTTAATCTACGAGTAAAATTGATTTTCAAAATTAATTATATGCATGTAAGGACTGAATTAGTTGATAATAAAATAAATTAACTTGTCTAAAAGTGATTTGGATGACTGGTGTTGAAAGAAGCAAACTAACCCTGCTCTCTCTCAACAGAGGAATTTTTTTCTCAGTATTCTAACACACTGAAATTGAGGTTTTTGACTTCAATATTTTATATTGTCTATAGTAGTATCATGATGGCATGGTTGCTTAATACTATGTAGGATGTAAATGTATTTATGTTTAAAGACTTCCATTGCACATGAAGAACAAGATGAGTGCTTGTGTACAGATACTCTTGGTGCAATTTTTTCTTCATTATTTCTTACTAATTAGAGGAAAGACCTAAGAGGCCAATAAAATACCGGAAGATGAAACTCAGATCTAATATGAGGACTTTCAGTGAAATTAGAAAGTTCAGTAAGAAGGTCCAAATGTTGAAGATCTTTAAATAGTAAAATTTAGATGTTTCAAAATAAATCTTCTAATCTGCTAAAAGAAATTATGAAGTCTTACTTACTGGAGGGGTTTTAGAATCAGTCAGGAAGACCCATTTTGAGACGATTTGTTACGGTAGATCTGATAGGATCTGCCAAGATCAGGTAGGCAGAAATACCAGGTAATCTGTCACCCTTTTTTAGTGATTTTTATGACTTAAAAAACCCAGCAGATCATGGTTAAAATTCATGTATTTGGGAAAATAAAAAAATGGAAGACATATTGCCCTAGATATTGGACAACTTTTTTCCACTGAAAAGGTTGAAGCCTGTTCCTCCCTTTTCACTGAGACAGGTCTTCATGAGTGAATAAATTCACCTCACTGAACTGGCAGAAAACTAACCCAGAAAGCTAGAATTTAATAATTTTCCATTCTCTTTAGCTTTAACAACTACCTAAGACAAGCATGAGAGGTGTTTCAGGAATGCCTGGGTGACACCACCCAGCTGAGAAGTTATCTCTTGGAGGAGGGATGACAGGGCCACCTTACAGCAGCAGAGATTCTTGTACGGGATCCATGATCTTACTAGCTGTGTAGAGATTTTCTTGACTTTTGCTAAGACTTACTAATACGTTTTAGCATTGTAGAAAAATTTGAAATTTGTCTGCAGTATTCACTGAAGGATGCCTTAGATAATCAGAACTAGATGACAAATTTTGCTCCAATTTAAAATAAAAATCACAAGAAATTTATTCAGAAAATAGGACAGTAACGGTGTTTGAGGGGCCGGGTAGTCCATTCTCTTATCTAAAGCAGGACTAGAAAAGATTCTCATCCTCATTTTGTCTAATGCATCTTCTTCCTTCCCCTTCTTTTATTTCTCCACTTCTTGTAGACACATCTTCAATAAGCTGATCTTTTTCTTTGTATTTTGATATGCCCTTTCTCACTCCCCAGATTTCACACAGGCATGGTACTTCATTTAAAGTGTGAACATTTCTTGGTGATCCTTTCAGAAACCATTTCTCTTTTCTCCCCCATTCTGTTTCATATCACCGGTCTACAGTCAGTTTACATCTGAGAATGAAAGGTTTATTGCTTGCCACACTTGGCATTCAGTCTGTACATCTTCTTCTGCTCAGGCAAGACATCTGAAATCAGATTCAGATTGCAGCTGAAGTGCCATTATAAAGCATATTCAATAGGTGTGAGAAACCAATGTTGACCCAGTATAATTAATAGTGCTGGCTATTAAAAATTCATGCCATGAAATGCCTAAGTGGTCTGTAACATCATTTGAGTCCTAAGGTGGAAAGAGTCAGCCGTATATGATACGGCTGTTTCCTGGCTAGAGGCCATTGTTATACTGTATTCATATTTAAGAACTGCACATCAAGTTTGTGGCTCTGTCATTCCAGGCTCAGAGTAAATATGTCATTCTTGCCTTTTCACTCTGAAATTACTTTTTCTTTTGATCTAGCAATATGTAGATTTTTACATAGTGTTGTGCTTTAAAATATCAAAGCAGATCATTTTTGAAAAGCCCTGCCTTTCTAGTTGTTGTTCTTTGCTTCCTTGAAAGACTTCTCATTACAGAAATTAGCTTTTAAAAATGAAGTTTCCTGACCATACGTGTCACAGCATAACAGTGCCTCTTGGACCTGCCAAAACATGAACTGGAAAGGAAACTTTTTATCTGTAAACAGTATTCTGCTAGTGCTGTAATCCAGTGTCTATCTATGAATATTGAATTTAGGAGAAATGAAAAAGGTATTTGTGGAAGGATTGTTTTATATATGTGTTATTTTAATATTGACATAACTTACATTATTTAGTTAGGCTCTTTATTTTAGATTTGCTAAAAACTGTCGAGTATAGTTTAAAGTCTTTTATAACCAAAGGTGAGACCTTTAAAGGGATGAGTACAAATCTTAATTTGATTTAAGGATATTCATCTTTTATATTGCCACTTTATCTCTTGATCTGTGAAGTATTTTTTAAAATATAACATTGCAAGACATGTAGCAGGAGTTTATAGGCAGCACGGGTAAGGAACACTTAATATTTGCATAGTTGTTCTGGATCTGGACCTGTTTGAAGAGAATTTATTGGCCTCTGTGAAGTAAGTTCGTCTCTCTGCATTCCTAAAGGGCATATATTCAGTTCCTAATTCTCTCCTTCACATTTGGCATAAGTTGTGACAAATAATTAATTGTGTTGGCAGAGATTGTAGCTTTACAGGAACATAGTTTGAGTTACTTTAATTCTTTGAAGGTAGGAATGAAGCAGGAGTCAGTGAAGGAAAGCCAGGACATCTATTATCTGTACTGTTCTGGTTTTGTTGATGCATAGAGAACTTGATTTTGGGAAACTCATTATTTAGCCTTTGTCTTTTGAATCTATAAAGTGCAATGTAAATTCATCCTCAGTTAGAAGGAATTAAGAAGTGATTATTTTTTTTTTCAGAGGAAGGAAACAAAGGTTATGGACCTGTTTTTGAGGAGCAACCCATTGATACCATCTATCCAGAAGAATCTTCAGATGGACAAGTTTCAATGAACTGCAGAGCTCGAGCAATTCCTTTTCCTACTTACAGGTAACCTCTTTTGTTTTGTTTTTCAGGTCTTATGAGTTTTACTGCGTGAATATTTCAGGTTGTGGTGTTAAGTGATTGACTCTCATAACAGCTTGATATGCAGTCTTCAAGGCGTGAAAAAAATAGGGATATTTACAATTTCTGAGTAAGAATCAACATTGATTCAATTTGCCAAAATGTCTAAACAGTCTATTCCTGTTATGTTAAATGTTTTCAGCTTTTGAAAGGGATACTAATCCAGATGCAGAATGAAAAAAGTGATCTTTAAAAAATAATCAAGAGGCCGTTTTTCTAGCTTAGGTTAAGGATGACTGAACAGAACAGCTTTTTTATCATATTTTTCTCTGAAAGAAGAAGGACTTGCTGTTCAACCTGGATATTCTACATCCTACATTGCTTTTGCATCAGCCATAGTGTAGAGATGCTCAAGAAGTGTCAACTCTGTTACTGAGGACATAAACTTTACTGTTTCAACTAGCTTTAGTAAAGATTCACAGATGACCTCTCTCACACAATAATTGCATTGTTACTAGCAGGGCAATTCTGCTTCATTGTGAGATCTCAGGGCATCTATATGAGTTTGTTTACCATTATCTGCTCATTACGAACAGAGAAGAGTACATAAGACTGTCACTATTAAGACTGTGACTAATTTACAACCTAGTCATAAGCAGAAAACTGCTGTCACCATATTAAGAGACTCAATTTCTTGCCAGTAAAAGAGACCCATTTCATTGAATTATCATATGACCTGCCCCCATTACTCATGTAGGTGTGTTCCTAGGCTCTGGCTTTTAGGACAGGAAAAGCAGTTGAGACAGCTGACCATTTTTTAAATCTATTACAGTATTGTGGTCAACGCTGGTAATCTTCCATCAAAACAGCTTAGCCGGTCTTTGTTGCTTTTTTTAAAGAATATGCTAACAGGTCTACATATACAGAACCACCTATGATTGAGGGATTTGAGGGGAAAACATTTTAAATGTGATCCTTGGCTTTTACAAATTTTTCTACATGGCATTTTGCTGTTGCACTTGTTTGCTCTCCCCATGCTTGGAAAGGACTGGAAGTGTGGAGAGATCAGATACACTTAGCTTTGGTACCCCTCTGTTGTGCTTGCCCATCACTTCCAGTCTGCTCAGAGACCCTGTCTGCAAGACCTATGCAAATCTACCATCTACAGAGCAATTGCAGGCTCTACATAAATTTGATCATACTTATTTATCTGTCATGGGCTCTGCAAAATCTGAACTAGTAAAGTCACACTGGAAGAATTGCCTTGCACCTCCAGAACTCTTTTAGCTAGGAACAGACCTGGCAATTAGTGCTGATAGCTGATGTGATGATAATTGCTATACAGAATAAGGCCACTTAGCTTATGTCCTGACATTGTTTCTTAGTCTACCTCAATATATTATCTTAATTTCTTAGCCTTCCAACAGTTCACGAGTCAAAGTTCTCCTGTCTCGGAGGTAGGTAAGTCCTTCGTGACAGTTTTGCATTGCAGCATAGGCTGTCCTTGTGACAGTTATTCCTAGGTATTTCTGACCAGAGAATTTGTTATTGGTAATACAGACAGAATGTCTCACAGGACTGAAGTGATACCTTAAAATCCTGTAAAACTGAAATGCTATTTATGCATCTTGAAAATCGTGTCATTTCATCATTTATTTTTAATATTTTTAATACCACTTTTATTACTGTTTCTTACTATGAGAATTTCAGCTTCCAAATGAGTATTCTGTATGTTTCAGTACATCTTCAATAAGGAACACACAGAGTATGTGCTCTTCTTTTCAGACACTAATGCTTGTCTTTAGCTTGTGACAAAAAATTAATTACACTGAAAGAATTTTATGATCTTTACCTGTATTTAAGGTGCATCTTTCCCATTTGTGTTTAGCAAACGTGCGGTTCCTTTCAGGGAAGGTTATGGGCTCCCTCTTGTGGATACAGTAATAGATAGAAATAAAAATCATGAATACTGGTTCCCGCTCCCATGTATTTGAACTTTTTTTAAGTTAGTAAAAATCAGTAAGGGCCTGAGTTCAGTTCCTCCTGTAGTCCCTGACGTGAAAGTTACAGTGACACAATGAACTGACTCTGAGGTTTTACAGTAACTAAGGTGAGAGTGCCTAGCAATTTTCTGAACTTAGCAAGTAGGTCTTAAATCAGATGTGCCACTGTTTTTTCATTGACTTCACTGGCACAATCGTCTTTACAAAACTAAAGCAAGTTTGCAAAAAACCCTTTCAAACGTCATTAGTTCATACCTTAAAGGTGCAGAGGGAGTATTTTCCTCACCAGTTTGGCCTTAGATAACTGCTTGTGGGTATGTTTATAATCCCAGTGTGCAATCACTAGCTAGCTCACTGAGGGCCAGCTCAAGCATCCTTTACCACATGGCCAGCAATCAAGTTTTAACCTCTGTCTTATCTCTGAGAAGGCTGAAGGAGACTGAGACTGTTGTTTAAAGGACTGATAGAATTCAAGTCTGTGGCTCTTGCTAAAGAAAAACTTAAAACATATATAGAAGTATATTAACAATTTCCTGTATGGTTCATTACAACTTAAGAGTTATTTCTCAAATCATTTTTCTTACCAGTGTTTTGGGACCAAGTCTTACATCTGGCTTTTCTTTTTTAATAGGTGGAAACTCAACAACTGGGATATTGATTTAACAAAGGATCGCTACAGTATGGTGGGAGGCAGACTTGTTATCAATAATCCAGAGAAATCAAGGGATGCTGGAACATATGTCTGTGTAGTGTCAAATATCTTTGGAACTGTAAGAAGCAGTGAAGCCACTCTGCGTTTTGGATGTAAGATGATGATATTTATGTCAAGACGTAGAAATATTACGGTTACCTGGAAATGACCAATGTTTTACACTGCAGTATCTTCTCCTAACATGTGCTCTAGCTGTATTACTCTAAAAACAGTATCTTGATTGCTTTAGTCTGCAGAGATAAACACAAAATAAGTTTTGTAAGCATTTTATACAATTTAGCACTCAGCTGACGTGACATCCTTCTCGATGATTTATTGTTAAATAATTAATTGTAGAGACTTGTGGAGCCAGATCTTGAGATAATAATACCCAGACTCTTTAAATCATGGTAGGACCTGAGGGGAAATAGTCACAGCAGAAAGACACAAGTGGGGGCGTATGGTGCTGAGGCACTACTGCCATGTGAACACAACTGGGATGCCTGCAGGAGGAAGGCATAGCACTCACTAGTAAAGCGTGCTCCCGGACTCCTAGGCTACGATGAAGACACCGCTGGGGGACATTTTTTCTGTCAGCTTCTGACAGTCGGGAATTAGTTTTGTGAATTCATGCATATGCACAGACCTGCACTGTCAACAAATATGTGCATTGTAAAAAACTGATGTACTATATGAAGAGTAATGTAAAATTTTACTGACTGAAGACAGAGTTTGGGATTTTTATTTCATTTTGCCTTACAATTATTTTTTTTCCCCTGGATATATTTTTTCATCAGAGGAGAAAAAAAAGAATCCACATGAAAAAAGAATCCAGTCTTACCGGTGACTGTTCACAAAGCCCTGTGTGTCCTTTAATCCTGACATTAAGTGCTTAGTGCCCCTCTTGTGTTTTGTCAACCTCTGTGAGAAGAATTCACTCCTTACTGTATAGGATCAGAGACAAAGTGAAAAGTTCTGCTTTTTGCTAGTGATTACAAGACTGTTGAGGAAACTCAGAGGCTGTAGTGAGCGGATAGATCACATCCTAGTTGCTCTAGTCTTATTCTGTATTTTACCCAGTATATTTTCTGGAATGAATAGAAGAGGGACCTGGGAGTACTGGTCAATAACCAGCTGAACATGTGTCAGCAGTGTGCCCAGGTGGTCCAGAAGGCAAATGGCATCTTGGCTTGTATCAGGAATAGTGTGGCCAGCAGGATTAGGGATGTAATTCTCTCCCTGTACTCAGCACTGGTGAGGTCTCACCTCGAGTACTGTGTGCAGTTCTGGGCCCCTCACTTCAAGAAGGATCTTGAGGTGCTGGAGTGGGTCCAGGGGAGAGTGACGAGGCTGGTGAAGGGACTGGAGGAGAGGCTTAGGAGGGAGCCGGGGTTGTTCAGCTTGGAGAAGAGGAGACTCAGGGGGGGACCTCATCATTCTACAGCTACCTGCAAGGAAGCTGTAGTTAGGTGGGGGTTGGGCTCTTCTCCCAGGCAACCAGTGACAGGACAAGAGGGCATGGCCTGAAGCTGTGCCAAGGGAGGTTTAGGTTGGATCTTGGGAAGCACTTCCCTATGGAAAGGGTGGAATGGACTGCCCAGGGAGGTGGTCAAGTTGCCATCGCTGGAGGTGTTTAAGGAAAGATTGATGTGACATTTAGTGACACATGGTCTATCTGATGTCATGGTGTTGGGTCATAGGATGGACTTGATGATCTTGGAGGTTTATTCCAGCCTCAGAAATTCTGTGATTCTTTGTGATTCTGTGAAGGCCAGATTGTTGTTTCCTTCTAATGGAGATGACATCAAAATTCAGTTTACAGGATTTTTATTTATACCTAAGAAGGCATCAGTGGTGCCAATCCTGAATGACCAGTAGGATAAAAGCTACAGTAACTTTAGCTACTTAAAATGAAATCAATACAAACAGTAGATGAAAGAAGTAGAATCAAAACAGTCTTCAGGCATGTTTTCTTCCCTACCAGCTCACTGATTGCATGAGCATGTTGAACAGAACCCTATATATATAATATTTAAATTATTTTCAGGTAAATAGGCAAGGAATAGACATGAAAATAGAGCTGGAAACTGATAAATACCTTTACACTGTATATTTCTTCTATTCTCCTATTTACTACCACATATAAAAACATTTCCTTCCTCAATTACCCTTTCTAAACAATTGAATACAGAGTTGCTAAAATTAATAGAGAAAATGTCTGATCTTTAGTGGAAGTTTTGTTCTTTTGATTGTGCATGAGCTGATTGAAAAATGGCAACAACCATTTAGAAGAGTTTAAAAAAGTCTTGACCAGCTGTACATGAGCAAGACATTTTATTTTGTCTTACTGTCAAATTAATTGAAATTATAGAACAAAAACTACATTCCTCATAAACCTCATATCAATTAATCCATCTGAGAACACTGTCTCTAGTAGAACTGGATCTTTTTAGATCCAGTGCTTTTAAACCCTTTTTAGCTGTTTCACACATACTCCTGAAGGAAAGAATTTTATCCTGCAGGAGTATTTATTGGCTTTTTGGTGTGTGCTGAGCAAAATCAGAGATGCTACCCTGTTCTGTTTGCTGGGAAACAGATGCAGAATAGTAGTACAGCAATCTCATAGCAGAGAGGCTGCAAGAATGGCCAGAGACATTCCATACTCTTTATTAGCTGTACACTTAAAGGAGTGCACTGATTTTACTAATTCTTTAATTCTAGCTAAAAATTAATGTCCTCTACTTAAGAGTTAACAGATCATGGTTATTGTAATTATTGAGTAATAATGAAGTAGTGCTTACCAAAGAAGATATCAAGAGACCTAACAGAATGCAGAGCATTTCATAAGTGGGAAGAAGCTATACAGTTACATTTCAGTAATTGTATGGCTTTTCCTGCACCTGGCATAGACCATTCTGTTTCAGGACTAATGTAAAGTTTTACATATACATATTGCTTGCCCTGTTCCACGTCTGTAAATTTGTGGTGGCTGTCCCAAATTTTCAAAAGTTGCTAAAGAACCCTATAAACAAAATGTCTACACTTAAAATCTAAACTCAACATAGCTAAAATAAGGCAAAAGCAATAATGGAACAGCTATACTGTCCATATGCAGAGATGTATCAAATTAGCAGCAGGTTTGTTGCTAATGATTGCAAATTCTATTTTTTTCCTATTTCTGCAAGAGATTTTAAACACTAATCTGTTCCAAACAAAGAACAAGTAGTAATAGTGGCAAGTTTACAAGATGATCAAAAGGTCTGCAGCAATGAAATTGATGCTTTCAGGAGAGATTGCTCAATATTTTGAAGATAAGTAGTTGTGTAGTAGAGGTCTGTGCTGTTAAATGGAATGGAATATATTCAAGCTGTTACAGGTACTGTTTGAACAGAGGTATTCCATTCTGTGTGAAGAGCTTCCTTGGCTTTGATTACAAAACTTGTCTGGTCAAATAGCTAATTCTTACTAGGCAGTCTGGTATATTTAATTTATTTTTTATCAAAGAATAATATTCCAAATTAAATGGGACCTAGTTATGGGGAACTGAATACATTCACTACACTAAGTCACAGGTTAAAAATTACATGATATAATAATCAGAAGTCCTTAGAGTGACCAGCTACAATGCCTATCATTTAGGCATTGATCCAGTAAAGATCCAGTCAGTCATTGGAAAGATCTCAGAGCCAGCCTTGGGAATTTATCAGAATTGGATAGCTGCCTGCCATTGAAGAAAGCCAAAGTAATCTGAATGAAGTTAGTTTAGATGATTTCTGTGGTAGAACACTCCAACCCATAGAGGCTCTGCATTTAGCTATGACTGACATACTGTTTGTACCACAGTAGTATTTAATGCTGGACTCCAGTCAGGACCTCTGCAATCTCATTGCACTTGGTGACCTGCAGAAGCTTCACAAGAGATGTTCCCTGCCTCAAGATATTTATACTTTAATTCCAGACTGGATACAGAAAATGAGAGTGAAAAAAATCATCAAAGTGCAATTATTCATCTTGTTGAAGTTACTCATGCAACTGTTGTCTTACCACTGCAGATACCATTCCTGTTCTCCCACAGTCTGTGGGATGATATGTAGCCCCATGAAGGCCTTGTTCCTTTATCCTTTTAGAACAGTGCCTTTACTCTGCTGCATGCAAGTTGGTTTAAAGAGGATCAGCTAAGGCTTCTCTCTCCAAGTCACTCTGTCTCAAACCTCTGGCACAAAAGATGTCTCTGAGCTAACTGCTTGCCAGTCTTTGGCTGCTGAACTTGTTAGGGAGGGCAACCAGGTCATTTCAGAGAAGCCACCTTAAGTTACAGTAAAAAATTAAACTTGCATTTTAGAGAAACCAGTTGAAAAATAACCTCAGTTCCTTTTCCTTTCTCTTCCTGGGATTCCTTCTTCAAATGTAACTCACCTGGGTACTGTTAGAGATACAATTCACACCACTTTTTTTTTTTTCCCCCTGCCATTTTCAATTATATGACTAAAATACTGTAAAAAAAAAAAAAGTCATTGCACTTGTTAAAGACAAAGTTAAAATGAGCAAAACTGGCATCATGGTTCCATAGCTATCTATATGTCATACATTGTTTTATTTCTATATTTATCTGAAAATACTATACTACTAATAATAAATTACTGTAGTGAAAAACCCAGGTTTCATTGTCTTGCATTTTTTAAACTAGATCTGGATCCCTTTCCACCTGAAGAACGCTATGAAGTTAAAGTGCGAGAAGGTGTTGGAGCAGTGCTTCTTTGTGAGCCACCTTACCACTGCCCAGGTAATTCAGCTCAAAGGGCTTCATTTTCAACTGCTTAAGAGTAGAAGACAATATTTATTTTTAAAAGTTTCCTTTAAGTTTACTTAAACAGTAACTTTTATGCAGCTTGAGAATCACTGTTTAGGTTAGGTTTCCATTTTAAATATATGATTGTAGTTGACTATATGTAAAGGAATTGTTGAATTTGTAAATAGGTTTTAATAATGCCAATAAAATTACTTGGACTCATCTGAATAATGGAAGTGAGATGTGTCCTACCATTCAAAAGATCTGAGTACCTGTCACTGTCTCACCGTGTCATCCCAGACTTTCTGGTGGTGCTGTACAGGGCCCAGCTTGTTTTCACCTAATGCAATCACCTTAACAGAAAGGATCATGGGCTCCTGTTATGCTCTGGAAGTGTCTTTTTCTCATCATCAGTTAGTGAAGAGCTCTGTAGGGATTATGCCCATAACCTTAAGCATCTGCAGTTCTGCCGTGTGGGTTGAATTTGGCTGTTAACATCTGGTTTACCTTGTAAAACGGGATAATGTTTTAGATTTCATACTCTTAAGTATTGCAAGGAACTGAAGAACTGAAACACTGCTAGTTAAAAAATTCTAAGGTTTTGTCTAAATCACAAGACTGATGAGCTTCTCAGTTGCATCAGGTGAGGACCCAGGTGCCCAGCTTTTCCCACCCTGCTCTGGTTCCTGTGGGACGGCTGTGCCTGAGGGCATCTGTGCGCATTGTAGCTTGGTCCTCTGTAATCTGCACTTGTGGCCCTAGTACCCTGATGTTCAGTGTAAACAGGTTATTAGCTGGTTGCTGAGATATTAATACTCTGTCACACATAGCTACCTCTCTTGAAGAAAACACATGCAAGCTAAAAATCAGGGCGAAGTAATTTGTATGCAGACAGCATTCCATGGCTTAAGTAGCTTATATTATTGGTTTTTAATATTGACTCAAATTTTTTTTTCCTCCAGATGATCTCAGTTATCGCTGGCTTCTAAATGAGTTCCCCGTTTTCATTGCTTTGGATAAAAGACGATTTGTGTCACAGACGAATGGCAATCTCTACATTGCAAATGTAGAGGCATCAGATAAGGGCAATTATTCGTGCTTTGTGTCCAGCCCCTCAATAACAAAGAGTGTATTCAGTAAATTTATTCCACTTATTCCACAGTCTGATCGTAAGTATTTATTGGAAATACTATGTATGTGTAGTGTTTTATCTATTTGTATTTTAATTTTGCTCATTACTAACTACTTTCAGCTCTGTGAGGAGAGGTACATGACAAGCTATAATGGATACTGCACAATGTTACTTAGTTCTCCAGATTCAGAGGCCCAAATCGTTCATATCCACAATGAAAATTCTGAAGGAAATCTCCCTAAATTCATTCACAATTTTCCTTTCAGATCACTAAGATCAGAGTTCCCCATCTCTTTTATTTGATAAGCCCCTGTACTCATCCCAAAATTTTGATTATCTTTTCTAGTCTTGGCATTGGTTCAAAGAGGTATGACAGTAAAGCAGAAACTTCATGTAAAAGCTGATAAACAGCTTCAGGAATTAATTTTTTCCCCAGGAAGTCCCCCATGAAAATGGAATTTTTTTTTTCCCCTGCTGAAATAGCCTTTTCAGCATTGGCCTAAGGGCTTTGTGTCTCATGGCTGATCCTCTAAGACACCTATTTGACCTTGTGTTACTAGATTTTTCTCCACCATCTCTTCATGAAAACTACATGTTTTCCAAATGGTAACCAAGTTCCCTTTTGCCACTTCAGACTGTTAATCATTAGAGTCTCAAACTGACCATCAAGATTTTAGTGACCCTTTCTTCTGTTAAATTTCCCGTACTACAGTGAAGAACTGTGACTGAATTTGAGTAATTACAAGTCAGTAATCTTTATCCAAATTTTCCATGGCCAATACTCATGCTTAGATCTTCCATCTACAAGACCTGTACAAGGAGTCCTACAGGGATCACCATTAGGTAGATTTGATTACATTTGCATCCCTGTGCCCTCATTAAGCTGTAGATTTGCTAACTAGATCCTCCCTACTCTTATTAAGATAATATTGAGCTTAAATTCACAATTATTCAAAAATTTCCATCCAGCAAAAGAATCTGTTGAAAATAAAGACTCATGCTTTTGTATACCTCACCCCACAGTACATCATCACACTTCAAATGCAAGTAAATCAGTTTATGTTAAAATATTGTGTTCTAAAAATATATATATGGCATTACTGTCCAGAGAAGGTTACTTAGTTGCTGAGTAAAAACAGTTTTGTCTTATTATTAAAAGTTCAGTGCCAAATCAGACTTCATGGATGACCAGTCACTGCAAAGAAGAATTTTGTCTGAATTTTAAGAACAGTTTTATTGAACTGTGAAATTTCTAATAGCTATATTCCTTTCTGCCATGTCTTTTCTGAGAATCTCATTTTTCATGTTAGGTGCAAAAGTATATCCTGCTGATATCAAGGTGAAGTTCAAGGATACGTATGCTCTCCTCGGGCAAAACGTGACACTGGAGTGTTTTGCTCTTGGGAAGTAAGTGTGTTTTAAAGCTCTTGTCAAACACTGTTTGCTTTCATATTTCAATGAAAATACGTGTTTCATCATCAAACACTTTTTTATAGTCTGAAATTTAACAGCCAGTTCTTGAACATGCTAATTTGTCCTTTCCTGTATGTTTTCAAGTCCGGTTCCTGAACTCAGATGGAGTAAGTACCTTGAACCCATGCCAGCCACTGCTGAGATAAGCATGTCTGGTGCAGTTCTTAAGATCTTCAATATTCAGTATGAAGATGAAGGACTTTATGAGTGTGAAGCTGTAAACTATAAAGGAAGAGATAAACATCAAGCAAGAGTTTATGTGCAAGGTAGATAGAACAATTTTATTATTCATTACCTATGTTGCTTTTACTTCTGTTGGAAGTATCTGTGTTCTCACACTTGATGTCAGTGCCAACTTACAGCATCATCCTGACAGAATGCTGTTCAAGTTAACAGAGCAAAATCAAAACTTGGGCATTGAATAGATGTCATAACATTTGTGTATTAATTGAGAAACTACTCAGGTTTGTCTGGTTATGATAGCTGTATATACACCTTGACAGTAATGTGCGTTAGAATTAATGTAATTATGCATAATGGAAATTAATTAAATTTAGAGTACTCGAAGTGGAAGAACTTACAGGAAGAAAAAGAGACCATTAGGTTTGTTATGCTTTCTGGTTTCTTTATTTTGTTTGTCTTTTTAAACTGTCTTATCTCTCTCTCATATTAGCCACACTCAATTCTTTATTACTCTAGCCTCTGTCCCTTCCCTTAATGCATTTGGTTAAATGAGGGAACCAAAAATTAATAACCTTACTGCTTGTAGTGGAATCATTCCAAAGAACCTGACTTCTTGAGTGAGCCTTGTGCCACAAAACTGTGGCATGAAAAGGTTGTACATAATATCTAAATATTTCAAAATATTTCTGTCCCTTTTCATTGTCTGTACAGAATAGCTTCTGGTTAAGATCCTCATTTAAGTGCTTGAACTTCAGTGGGATAAATTCAAAACTGGTGTTGGAAGGTTGTTAGTGGT
The DNA here is from genome assembly GCA_027560015.1 of Chloroceryle amazona. Taxonomy (NCBI): domain Eukaryota; kingdom Metazoa; phylum Chordata; class Aves; order Coraciiformes; family Cerylidae; genus Chloroceryle; species Chloroceryle amazona. The sequence continues at coordinate 18,650 of JANHFX010003224.1, read as the reverse complement.
TGTTGAATGTTAATAAATACATTTTTTTTGCATTGTAAAAGCTGGAACATTTTCAATATTCTTTATATATATTCTCTGGACCAAGAGAATATTTTTCTTGGAAACACTTTCAGTACGTAGATGATTTTGCCAATTTTATGTAATTTAACTATCATTTTTACGGCAATACTTAATAATTTTCATAGGTCAGAGTAATAAGTAGCATGTTACATCTTTAGACATTCAGGAAGTATTCTTTCAGTTCCCTGTTCTCATAAAAACAGATTGAAGTTATTTTGAGAATATGTGGTATGACAAAAACTTCATTCTTTCTCATGCTGGTGCATTGCTGAGTTACCATCATCACTTTGTGCCACCTCTGAAGTATCATGAAGTATCAAGGAAAAAGCATTACTACATTTTAATGCTAATTAAGTATGTATCTGCTATATTTACAAGATACCACATTTCTTCTTTAGCTGCTCCCGAGTGGGTAGAACATATCAATGACACAGAGAAGGATATAGGCAGCGACCTGTATTGGCCTTGCGTAGCTACAGGGAAGCCTATTCCAACAATTAGATGGCTGAAAAATGGTGTCTCGGTAAGTATATTGCCATCGTCAAGATGGGATGGACTGGTTGCTAATGGAAATGATTTTTCGAGGCATGCATTGTTAAAAGGTTAAATGAAAATTAATTATAATTATACAAATATTTTCTGATTCCACTTGCATTTGGGATTAAGTATTATTTTTTATTAAAACCTGGAGAAGAGAAGGCTGCAGAGAGGCCTTACTGCAACCTTTCAAGTCTTAAAGGGGACCTATAAGACGTTTTAGCAAGGCATGTTGCAACAGGGTAAGGGGTAATGGTTTTAAGCTAAAGAGGGTATATCTAGACTAGATATAAGGAAGAAGGAATTTTTTACAGTGAGGGTGATGAAACAGTGGAACAGGTTGCCGAGAGGGATAGTAGATGCCTCATCCCCGGAAACATTCAATGTCAGTTTGGACAGAGCTCTGAGCAACCTGATCTAGTTGTCTGTGCTCACTGTGGGGCAGTTGGATAAGATGAAGTTCCAACCCAAAGCATTCCGTGGTTCCATGATTTTTTTAAGTTTTATCTCAAGCTTCAGTTTAGAAATGCATTTTTTTCAAGTGGTTTAATATTCAGTCTGAATTATGAACTTGCCTTTTTGCCATATATTTAGCAGATGGATATCTTTTTTTTTCTCCAGGCCTTTATAAGCAAATGCTATTTTCTTCTTCCTGGATAAAAATGCCTGTCAGCTTCTCCCTAAAAATAATCCTTTTTACGACATTAAACATGAGTGTGTCTAAAAATGTGAGAAAAAATGGAGTCAGTATAGACAAGAATATATTTTAAGTCGTTAGTGGTGTTCCTATATCATACACTTTTTCATATTTTTTTCTAGCCACAGAATATTGCAAAATTCCATTATTTTAGGTGAAGTTCATTTGAAGTTTAAATGAGCACCATTTGATAATTTAAGTTTATTACATTGGCTGTTTTGTTTAAACAGAGTAGATTTTCTGTCCAGGCATTTCAATAACGTATTTAATATCCATTGCTTATACTGTATGATGAGCTATTAAAGAACAAAGAGAATAGAAGAGGGCACAATGTAATGCTGCATCTCTTGAGCTGTGGTGACTCTGATCTTGGCAAGCAACCAAAAAAAAAAAAAAGACAACAACATGGCAGCATTGTTTTGGCTGCGTATCTTAAGAAAAATGGGGGGTGGGGGGTGGGGATGGAGGTGGAGGGAGAACAGGGATATCACCATCTGCCATATGGAGGTGGCTTATACCAGAAAAAAAACAGTGCTGCTTTCTAGCTTTGGTAGTTATTACAAACAAGTAATTTAGCAAGCAAATTGCACTGACAGTCTCCCCTGCACTTGGCTTTCACTGACAGAATTTGCATACTGGATTCCAGAAAGCAGTGTGTAATTCTTCAGTAGTACACCAGAAGATTATGCTGTTAACATTGAGAGATGATTTCCAAATGGAAAATTGACTTGAGAATATAGCTTGTTTCTAAAACAGATAATTTTTAATTAGATATTTCATGTAGCAGAAAAACAAAGATTTCTTGTAGAACATCTGGTTTAATTGTTTTTCAGTAAAACAGTACAGGAAATGATTCCTTTAATCTGTTCTTTTTTTTGAGATGAATAATATTCCTTTAATCTTCTTCTGCTCCCTGCACCCCAATTGACTTATATACAAGGTTTCAAGGTGAAAAGCTTTATTTTTACAAGAAAACAGAACGTATTAGCATGATCCTTCAAAAACAAACTGACACCTATTTATAATTTACAAAATAACCCACCACACCTGGTGAATTTTTATACACAGTTTTATAGTAATAGATTTAAGTACTTTTATTTTGATTTGCTATATTTTCCTTTTATATTAAAACAAAGTAATAGAAAATAGTTTATATAATAGTTTTCCTCCCAGAGGAATCTTGTGAAAAAGTCCTACTTCAGTGGGACTTGCTTTGACCTTTAACTGTTGTAAAGCAGTGTGCATACAATAAAACCTACTGACAGTGGGCATGGTGAAACAAAAAACTTAAGTGCATAAAATCAACTTTGTTTCTTATTTCTGAATTAGTAGTGTTTGTATTGGTGTGGTAATAGTGAACTGAAGAGTAGATGTGCCTGGTGCCACTCAGCTATGACTTTTCCAGAGAAATACCAATTGTCACTGAATCTTTCTTTATGAAAAGGTTAGCGTGTTGTCACAAAGACTGAAATATTACATGGATAAAATAGAACGTCACTAGTGCCTGAATGTTGTCAGGGATTCTCTTCCAAAAACTGACAAAAAAAACAAAACAAAACAAGAAATGTGCATGGGTGTGAATTCTTCAGCATACATAGTCTTGTTTTATTGATTCTGTGTTTTAGTTCCGGAAAGGCGAACTGAGAATGCAAAGTCTGACCTTTGATGATGCCGGCATGTACCAATGTATAGCAGAAAACTCGCATGGAACTATTTATGCAAATGCTGAACTGAAGATTGTGGGTCAGTGGGATTCTTTATTTACTGTTTCAGGTTTGAGTAAGATAGCAGTTGTATTTACAAGCATTGGTTTGGTAACAGATTCCTGTGAAGATAAAGCTAAGAACCCTCACTCAATCTAGGTGAGGTATGGTTTATTTGAGCTCCCCAGCTGCGATTTGTCAACAACCTGAGGAATCAAGTTGCTACTTTATGGCGAATGTTTGCTGTATTATTTCTGATGTTTACTTGGTGCTGTTACCCTTGGAGGAGAAGGTAGTGCAGAATTCTATGAAGCTCCTCTCTCTACCCTCTCAAGCTTGAAGACGTGATTGAGAAGTGTTTTCTTTTTTGCCTACCTATGCTTCCTTCCCTGTGGGGCAAAACCTGTTTTTTTTTTTGAAACTGTGTTGTCAGTCACAAGGCCTTTGAGGCTCATCCTCTTCGCTCTCCACTTGCTTTTGCCTTCAACCCGTTCAGACCAGCCTTTCCAGTTGATGACTGAGTGTAGTTACTAATCCATTGTGTTTTCCTTAGGAGCAACCTGTTGCAAGTTTGATTTTCAGATCCAGAGTGCTCAGGCTCAAAACAATTTCTGATGATTTTACTGATGCCTTTAGAGCAGGCATACTGGCTGTATGGCATGGCTTTCCTAGGAGATCTCCCTGCAGTATTACGTTGGGTTCTTTCTGTTTCATGCTTGCCTCCAGAGTTTCCCAAGAGCTAAATTATTCTTGACTTCCTCAACCTGTCACACAACAACACGTTATAATTCACTGGTATTCCATATGTACTACCAGCCTGGATTACCCAGAAAAAAAATCACTTGCTTGCATGCACATTTTCAAAATTCTGTGTTGTAAGATGCGGGTGTTTATTGATTTTCTTTGTACTGCTATCATTAACTAATAGCCCTAATTCCTCAAGCTGTGCACAGACTTGCTGGCATGATTAACAATCATAGTATGCCAAGACGCAAAATAATTAAAAGCATTTTTTATTTTATTTGGTTACAAATAAAGAGAAAATTAATAAGCAAAGGTCTCATCTCAGATATAGAAGTGTGGTGCTTCCTAAAGTCATGTCTCATTACTCTTGTACATGTGGGAGTACACCTAAGGTCTGTCAGCCAGACAGAAAACTACAAAGAGGAAGAAGGGCACAACCTTAAAGTTGCTAGAGGGTGGTTAAAAACACAGAAAAGTAAACAACTATTCTTTGAACATATGAACGATTGAGAAACTTTTTACAGAAATTGGTCTCCAGGAATTTAGATTTTATTAGGACTGATCAAAAAGCCTTTGAAAGGGAGGAACTTTCTATTGATTTCCATGAACTTTGATCTTGTTAGATTAAACTGAGATGGAGGTTTGGAAATCAACAGAAAGAAACCTCTGGTGTAACACAGCATAGAACTACATAATTATTTTTTTTCTGTTTCTTTTAAGTCACCACATCTCACTGCATTTCTCTATCATTAATATTATTCTCACTGGTCTGGATAATGGACACATATACAGTTCAATAGTTCTGTAATTTACCTTCACATTGCAAACAAATTCTGTTGTGCAGAAAAATCACTAACGGCAGTACTTGTGTTAATTTTTGCTTTCAGCATCACCTCCTACTTTTGAGCTGAACCCTATGAAGAAGAAAATCCTAGCAGCTAAAGGGGGCCGAGTAATCATTGAATGCAAGCCTAAAGCTGCTCCTAAGCCAAAATTCTCATGGAGCAAAGGAACTGAATTGCTTGTAAATGGGAGCCGGTTAGTATTGACTGTTAGGGCACACTGTGAACCTTTAAAGTTCTGCCTTATGTTTCTATTTGTCCTTTAGGCTAGTTCTTTTGCAGATTTCAGGGGCAGGACAAAGTGTAATTTCAGGAAAATTATATGACAAGCTGTTACTAGCAGCATGGTTCCAAATACCTAGCAGGGTATCTGACTTAAACCAGTCTGTTTGGTTCTGTTCACATGTCAGAGTTGAACTGGATCACAAAACTGTAAGAAAAATACATGATTGACTACCAACAAATAAATGTACACTTTCTTACTCCAGCAGTGTGAGGCATCTAATCATGCCACAGTCTATTTGAATGGTTTTTTACTATAGGAGAAATGCAGTAGGTAAATATGAGCTTCCAAGAGATTTTTTTTTGTTTGTGGTTTGTTCGACGCTTATTACAAATCTACTGAAAGTGTTGCTTTCTAATACAAAAACCTAATTTCTCTTGATGTATTTTTTGCGCTGTCAATAGTATACGTATCTGGGATGATGGGAGCCTGGAAATTATCAATGTCACCAAACTGGATGAAGGTCGCTACACCTGTTTTGCAGAAAATAACCGAGGGAAAGCTAATAGCACTGGTGTTCTAGAAATGACAGGTAAAGCTCTAAATGCATTAGTGTCTTTCAGGTAGAATCTCTCCATACAAAAGCACTGATTTTTGTCCCAACATTGCACTATTTTTGCAAGCCATTTTATATCTTTTCTTTCTAATTTATTTGCTCATTAAACAATGAATTGATGCTTTTGAAGAGTATTTCTCAGTTGAAACTGTGTACATTTGCACTTATTCTGAGCCTGTATCTCAATTTTCAGGGTTCGTTTTTCCATAAGATTATTAAACCTGATTTGTGAAATTGACACATTTTGATACATACATTCACTTTGGTAGCTTAGAGCTCAGGCTAAGGTGTAATTCTGAGGCCACGACTAAAACAGATAAATGGGATTTTTAGTGACCTCCCTTAGGTTGGTTGGCTTGGTTGGTTTGGTTTGTTTTTGTTTTGGGTTGGGTAGGCAAGTCTGGGAGAGCACTGCAGTTAAAGAAACATGCTTTAAAATTGTGAGATAGAGGCATATATCCACGTGACTGCACTACTAAATTCTGTTCCTTTATGGATATTAGTATTTACTTTTTTAATACTGATATCCTTAATTGTGCTTTTTAAATTTGAAGTCTAAGAAATAAATAAATAGCTGTAGAATAGAGTCAGAAGAGATGACATTCATGAACATCTGTTCATATGTCTGTCAAGTAGAAGAGTCATTTACCATATACATTTTTTAATGTCTGTTCCAGAAATCATGCTGGATGTGGCAGCTCAATGGCACAATATTGGTGTACCAATATAAGATTTTATCTGTTTAATCAGATCTTATGAAAGCATTTTTCTGGATGATTTATACCAAGCTTATTTTGCCAAGTGAATTGTAAGACTTATCTTTTTAATCAGATTTGTTTAATGCTGGCAGTTACTTTTTATCATCTACAGCTTTATATGTCTTAACACTACCCTCAGGCACTTAATTATTTTGAAATGTTATATAAATAAATATCTAGTCTCTCAATAGTTGTATCATACCTTCTAAAATCAGGAAGAATATTTGCATACTCAATCTGCACAGTGAAATATTAAACCACTTGTTCATAAACCTTATAAGCTAAGTATAAAGAATTTTAAAATTTTGGAGAATTCTCTGATTCATCTAAAAAGAAAAATCAAAAGATTGTCATCTCTTTGCATCACAGCAGGAAGAGAAGTATCAGACGACATATTTCAAAATTATTTTTATGTAGTGGAGAATGATGGGGGTTGATGAAAAATGCTTTCAAAATGGTACTCCCAAGCACATTGTGTGGTCCATAAAACTTCTCAGACATGGCTACAGGAAATTAAAACGTTAAATCTGAAGCTGATAGGCACTGTAAAGTCCAGTGGTTTTTCCCACATGCTGTTTGTTCACTGCCACTGGACCACTCTTTCCACAACTCCTTAGACTAGTAGAGTACTTTATGTAAACATTTAGAAAATCACTGATGGTAGAACCAAATGCTGAATGTACAAGCACAACCCTAAAATGGAGCAGCTCTCGTAACCATGTGTCTGTAGCTCAGACTTCAGGGATCAGATGTTAACAGGTTGCTCCAGTGTACTGTAAGATACTCTGTTTTGCAAAAGCCAGTAGCTATGCCATTCTCACAGTATCATTATTAATCAGGTTTTAGATTACTAGAGTAGGATCTGGCAAAAGGTTCCTTTCCAAGGCATATGCACAAGAAATGTTGACTTTGTTGAGGATTTTTTACTGTTCTCTGTATTATGAGGTGTAAGGTGCTCCTTGGAGCATGTTCAAATGTAGGTCTTGAGTAGTAGCAATAGCTCTTTTCTTATGGCTTTTGTCTTAAAGGTTTGATACCCTACTCCCATTCTCATATTGGTGGGAAATGTCATGGCATAAGGAAGATATTCTGTGGAATTTTGTTTTATGATAATATTTGAAAGAAAAGGAATAGGTCTCAGTGATCCAGTGAGTCCCTTCCAGAGCAGTGTTGCTAATTTGCCGTATGAGTTTGATTCATGTAGCAAGATCTCTATCACGTGTCATGAGATCGGTCTTCTTTTGTTTCTGTGATAATAAGAGACATTGCAACTTTCTTCCTTTTCTTGTGTTATTTTCTCTTCCTTTCCACATGTAGCTATTTGCATAGTTTGTTAGGCATCCATTATATTGTTTCTTGGTAGACAAAATCTCAGTCTCTGCAATGCTCTAATGGAAATCTGACTCAGTCTGACAACTGAATAGAACCTTCCATTTGTTGAAGAGACAGGTTTTAAAACGTAAGATATTACAATTAAAACAAGAAATACAACACAAGTCACATAAGATTCATCATCTGTCGTCTTTCTACCTGAGATATAGTCAATGAATAAAAATAGCTTTAAGTAGTCAGTACGTGATTCAAAGACTGAAACCCAGGCAGTTTCAAAGGACAGCTAAATAGCAGTTAGGTGTTTCCATTGTAAAAGATTTCCTTTGTTCTCTCTAGTTTGGTCCTTTGAGATGTAGCTACATGAATAACATGTAAACTAGAATTAGGGGGAGCATCTTAATGTATAATGAAACAGTTATGGAGCTGAGCTTACATTTCCATAAGCATTTATTTATTGGAATTTTCTATGTTTGCTGTTAACTTCACAGAAGCTACAAGGATTACGTTAGCTCCGTTGAACGTTGATGTCACCGTTGGAGAGAATGCTACTATGCAATGCATTGCATCCCATGATCCCACCTTAGACCTGACATTTATTTGGTCTCTGAATGGCTTTGTAATAGATTTTGAGAAAGAGCATGAACATTATGAAAGGAATGTTATGGTAAGATGCTACAGAGCCTTGTTTAATATGTGAAAGACTCGTTCTCTTTATTGTAAATAGCCATCTTTTCTGGTTTACTTTTTCTATTGTGTTGATTCCGGTCTAGAAAGATGCAGTAGACTAAGAACATAAAATAGCAATTTAGACCTTACAGACATGTAGACATCTGCCTGTAGATAGCTGAAATCAGGTATCTAAATTGACACACGTATTTTGGTACTCCAATTAAAGCTCATTTTGATTAATAGTGAATATAATTGCTAAGTAGGTATCCTGATGATAAACAGGGTGAAATTTATTTTGAAAAAGTGTGGTATGCATTCGGTTTTACTTACCCATGTTTTTCTCATCATTTCTGGAATTTGGCACAAGACCCAGCCAGATGGTGGGTAGGAGTCACAGAGTCTGTAAACACTGAGCAAGAAGAGTTTGTGTGAAGGCTAAACAAGTTAATACAAAGACACTTGTTTTGACACATAGAAAGAGGAAACACAGATCTTTCATGTTTGCATGTATGATTATCTTTTTATAGTCTTCTATCAGGTTTATTCAAAATTAATACCTCAAGTAGAAATCCCTTCTTATTATGTCTAATCACATGCTGATTTACCTACTATTCAACAACATCAAAGTGGTTGCCCAAAGGTGTATATATTTATACCATTATTCTGGGCTTAAATTGTACAGAAGACCTCAAATTTAGGTACCTTTTTTTTGTGTGCTCCAAAGAGGAGCTGCAGATGTGGAGAGAAAAGTCTGTAGTGTCTGGAAACACCAGGAGCCGTATTTGGTTTCAGCTCTGTCTTCAAAATGATCTACCAGGTACCAGTGCCTCCTGCAGAGTCTTTCTCCTAGGCTGCCAATATTATTCGATTTTCCATGGAGCAAGAGATTCTTTTTCTCTATATAAATATATATATCTCTATATAAATATCAGTTTATTTCCATGTGTGAAGGTGTTTCAAACATAACTATTCTAGTCTGATTTGGAATAAAATAGTCCATTGAGGAGTCTGAGTTTCATCAGCCTGCTCATTTGTGAAGTTGTAAATGTCCCTAAGTCATTCTGCTATCTTCCAGTGAGAGAACAAGTCCTTGTCCAACAAGCCAGTAGAAGCATGCTGAGATCAGCTGAAATAAAGCCCCTTCTGCAACAGACTTCTCAAAAGTCTATGTCCAAACTTAATAGCAGTGTATTTTGTGTATTTTGTGTTGCCTCAGGAATTACAGGGAATGTAGATCTACACTAGTACACATAGTTCCAAATATATCCTGCATGTGGCTATTAAGGTTTATATTTACACTTTGGTACTGATTGGTGCTTAGGAGTACTTTGAAGAAGCTTGAATCACCTCCTAATGGTATTAATTTGTCACTAGATGAAGACTGGAATGAGTCTGACTGTCAGTCAAAATAAGATCTTAAAGAGTAAAGCCACATTAAATGTATTCCTTGTAAAACAGCGAGTAAAACCACTCTGTATTTGTCAGATGTTATTTGACTGCTTTTAGCTACCTGAGAGAAGTCACAAAAAGAAATTATGTCCCATGAAACAGAAAATCAGACTGAAAGTGTTGGTGAATCAATTATTCTGGTGTGGAAAGAAGCTAAAAATGCCTTTATTAGAGACCTTTGTATTACAAGACCATGTAATCCAAGAGAAGGGAACCTGAACTTCTCTCCTGCTGGTCAGATGTTGAACAAGATTTTATCTCATTGACATACATATTTGGGTTTTCTCTTAATAATGAAAATAGAAGGATTTTGATTTTTTTTCTTTTAGGGAAATTAATTCTGAAATGTAATCCTAGTTTTAGGGCACTTTGTAGAAAAGGACTTCAAGTAAGCAAATCTGGAGCTGAATAAAGGCCTCAGCAAGCACATAAGGTGTAGTTCTCTGCAAAGATCAACTTAGTATTTAGGTTCCCAGCTACCTGATTCATCTTTCATATAGTCAGCGGTCCTGGATCTCCTGACCGCAAACTCTGATTAACTCCACAATATTTTAGACATTTTACTGAAGTGATTGATTTTAAAAACAAATTAGCCTAACTTTGCTAGACTAGCTTGGTCTCCACAGACCTTCTGTGGTCTGCAGAGAGAAAGAGATGGTTCACTTCATGTGGGTGTTGAATCTTGTGCCGGAAGATTTCCTCTTTCTATAAAGATGGATACTGCATAGGATGCAGAAGTAGCTGGAGTGACAAAGCAAAGTGCAGATAATCTCTGTTCATCTTCCACAGGCAGCTCAGTCTTCTTCACTCAGGCCAGGGGACAGTAGAATTGCATTTGAAATCTGGAATTGCAATTTGCAGTTATTCAGCACTTGAGTAACAACAAATGCAGAATTTTTAACAAGTTCAGTACAAACGTTTGTATAGGATGTAATTAAGAGGAATATGCGCTTTCAGTATTTCCAAATCATTCATTATCGTATTCTTACATGAAGGGGTTTTCTTCCTGTGAGAGCAGAGGGATCTTCTTCTGCCTACTGCTTCCATCTCTCTGGCAGTTCTGAGCAGAAGTCACTGGGTGGCAGTTTTGCTCAGGCTTTCTTGAATGCAAAGCAGGGAGCTGTTGTGCATTTGACAGCAGCAGCCCCTAACTGCTGGGCTTGAAGCAGTGGAGTCCCATGCTGCCACCCAACCTTTCACCAACATAAAAGAAAAAAATATTCCATCATGATAATTAAAATTACTGGATACATAGTGCGTGCTCTCTGTGCTATAATTTCCTGTTAATGAAGAGTCCTCATTTGTTTTACTGATAAGATTACTATTAATTTATGTGACAAAGCAGATCAACATACTGAAGCTTGATATAGCCACAGTATTTTGGTTCTCAAAATAATACTAATATTGTTGTCACATACACATAATGGAATGCTAATGAAATTCATGTAAATACCTGCCTAAGTCTTCTTTCTTTAATGGAACTTTGGTATCTGTCATTTGCTGAAGACAACGCTAATTTGCATTACATTCGTACTAAAACTCATTTATCAAAAGAACATTTGTCAGTGTTGTTTTGATTTCTGTGACAATGATATTTAAAAGGAAATACAAATATAAATTAGCTAGCTTTCAAAGAGTCAAATGGAGTCCTCAGAATCTTACTATTAAATTGATTGCTATTGACTTTATGTGGTATTGTTCCTGAGGAGCTAAACATTACCTTAAGTCAGAATCACAGAATCATCTAGGCTGGAAAAGACCCTTGGGATCATCGTGTCCAACCATTAACGCTGCTCTACAAGTTCTCCCCTAGACCATATCCCCTGACGCTACATCTAAGCAATGCGTTTAAGCATCCATTGATGGTGACTCAACCACCTCCCTGGGCAGCCTATTCCAATATCTCGCCACTCTTTCCATGAAGAATTTTTTCCTAGTGTCCAGTCTAAACCGACCTTGTTTCAGCTTGAGGCCATTCCCTCTG
>JANHFX010003223.1:19808-167231 GCA_027560015.1 Chloroceryle amazona | reverse complement strand
CATGTTGTGCTCTAGCAAGGGGCTAACTCTTACCTAGGATGGTAAAATGAGCCTAGCAGCAAATAAAGCTAAAGTCGGATCCAATGGATATGTACAAAGGGAAGCCTGATAGTGTCAGGCAGCCAGGTGAGTTTGAAACCTGGACTTTCACAAAACACTGCTGGCAGCTGCAGATCAGATCCGTTATCAGCTGAACGGCCCCAGACTGGCAGGAGCCACGTGCACTGTAAAAGGGGCCTTGTCTTTCATTGTGAGAAAAGGTGGGATCTTAGTTTATACCATTTAAGGCAAGATAACGAAGGCAAGGTGGGTGAGAGAGCAAGCCAGCTGTATTTTTAACAAGAGCTAACAGGGAGAAACAACTGACTGGCACCATGCAGTGCTTAGTCCAGTGTGACTCATAGCAAAAAGGCAAACAGCTCTATCCGTGCTAGGACATGAACTATCACACACCAACAACTTTTTTTCCCCAACCAAACGTGTGTCTATAAATTCAGAGAATAGGAAGCACGTTCTTCCTCCCTTGGGTAAACCCACCTAAGGACGTGGAACATCCATCACTATGTACCTTTTTCTGTGGAGCCTTTTCCTATGGCAGCTGTACATTTGCAGAAGGCCATCTTGTGACAGATAACACAAATGATTGCTTGGGGGAGAAAACACTTTTGCCTTCTGGTTTCATGACCCTTTTCTTTTGGCTTTCCACGGGCGTGACTGAATTTTAACCTGATCAGTTGCAAGAAGAAAATAAGTTAATCCATTCACAGTACACTCAAATTTAAGTAGTCTGTGTTCCCAGAGTCCCTTAGCAGCAATGGCAGCCTCCAGAGCAAGAGTGCCTAATCATAGTTAGGGGAAAATTATAGAGCGAGAACAAACTGCACTCTGGGCACAGTCCCTGAAGGCACTGAAAATTCTTCACAGCCTCAGTGATATCTGGCAGCACCAGAACTGTTCAGATTTTTTAAATGTTATGCAGAGGCAGAAACCAAAGCCCTGCTTACAGTACCAGAAATGTGAGAATCAGAAGCCAAATCCTTTCCCTTGTTGCCAGCTCAGAGGCTAGCACAGCAGGTTCAGCAACGAGCACAACTGAGCACTAGCAGTGCCTGCAGGATTTCCTCTCTTACCTCCTCGCTTAAAAAGATGCCCTGGTCCCCTTTGAACCTTCACTAGAGCTCACCAGGCTGAGCTGTCAGATGACTCAGCAGCAGGCACATCCAGCTTTCAGATTTAGCCTTCGAATCTCGTGCACAGAGATCACCACTGCATTACAGGTCTCTCAAGAGCTGCTGTCTAAGATGAAGACACTAAACACAGCCCATGCATTGCATCTAGATCCATAATACAGTTATTTCAATTAAATCTGAGGACTGAAGTAAAATGCAAACTTGGTGCATCTATAAATCTTACAACCTCTCCCTCCCCATTGTTTTACAGGAAAATAGATTAAGTTGGAATTTTCTGTCATTTGACCTTGTCTTCTAGCACTTCTTGAAAAATCTGTATTCCCTTTGCCCTTGGAATGTAAAAAATATCTATTAAAGAATTTATTATGTGAAATGTCTGGTATTTTTGTAAGCTTAAGGAAACCTTTATTAATAGATTACAATACATCTTGAAAGTTAATTTTACAGAGACAAGATGAGGGATATTAAACTTCCCTTACTGGTAAAACTTGTGCTTTATTTGTGCACAGTTGGTTTTGGAAGTACTTTTATCTTCAGCTAAGCTTGCCTAGGAAGAAGCTAAGTTTTTCAGGAGGCAACACAATACATCAAAGTCTAAGACATTTCTTTGGCAGAGAAAAATTAACACTTCTACATGGAGTTGTAGCAACTACACCAGCGTCAGGCTTTTACTCCTTTGCACGAAGCAAGGCTCTCAAACATGGAAACTCTATGCACCTGCAAATCAGGCTCCAGTGACAGGTGGAATTCCCTAAAAAGTAAAAGGAATATCTATGAGAAAGTCAGGGGTTTGTACATACTAATATTTATCAGTGACAGTAGTTCCTTTTTGCAAGCTGCACCATTAATTAATTTATTCTAGAAAAATCACAGGAAAAAAACAACTCTCAAGCAGATCCAAGTTTTACTCTTGTGCATTCACACTTCAGCTACATTTTCAGGTCTGCCCTTCTCTCATCCAGGATAGGCAAGATAAACTGTGGTGTACAGAGCAAGCAGAAAAGAAAAAAAAGAAAATAAATCAGGACACTCTCAAACATCTTCACTTCGGCCTTTCTTCATATAGCACAAAGTACACAAAACAGGATGCAGCTGACAGCATTTATTCCTTTGAAGATCAGTTTTAAAAGAAAGAGCTACTGTAGCTACTTCAGAAGTCTGTGAAGCACTTTATGGAGGAGGGCACCTGAACTCTGGAAGAAAGCGGCACGAAGATGGGACAGGCACGTGCTCATCCAGAGAGCCCCCCATGGAAACACGCCTCATGCTTCCAAGTGACCCTACCCTGCAGTCGGCCCTGCTGATGGCCTCGGTGCAGAGCCCAGAGAGAGGGGAACGTACAAAGCTCCCTCACCGTGACAGAGAAGGATGAGTTTACACGATGAGTCACCTCTCTCCCTCTCGGTACCTCTTCTGTTTGACAGAGTTGAGCCAGCTAACACCGACTTTCCATGGCAAAATGCCCGACGTGAAGAAATGAAGCTGGCTTTGTTTATGGTGGTTTCATTTATTAGGTCACAAGGTTCCTGAAGTAATCAAGAACCCATGGGGCTGCTTGCAAATAGCTAACACAAGAGGCACAAGCACAGGAGAGAAGGTTCCTCTGCAAGTACCCACCATTTGAATTCGCTTATTTTGAACCGAAATAGGACGTAGAGCAGCAAAGCAGGCAGCACATGGCAACTATGGACAGCTCTGCCAAGTGAAGTCTGGATTTAATGAACCTATAACCAAGGTCAAAAAATAAAGCTTGCATTTAAAACAAACCTGGTCTTCTTTATGAGGAAAGGTGGACTTGGAGGGGGCAGCTGGCACTATTTTGGATAATTACCTAATTATCTAATGGCTAATTATCAGAGTTGCTTTTAATTTGAAGTCAGATTTTTTTTGCTTCTGTAAAGCCATTTTTTTTTAAGGTGCTGTCTGCTAAACTGCAAGGCTTTTATTTCCATACCATAACTGTATGGTTTGCATTAGCTTAGCTGGAAGAAATTAACCAGATTTCCAGTACTCAAAAACTGAACAAGCCAAGAGAAGGGGAGATGCAAACCAAGCTGTAAACAGGACTGGTAGAGAGCAGTTTTTTTAGTTTCATTTTTCTTTTAAATAAAATACCTAAAGCAATGATTTGTATCTCCACCTTTTGTTAAGTGGTGGTTCTGATGTGTCTGACACAAGACAGAGCTGGAAGGGGAGGCTCCATCTGAGACAGGCTTGTTTATGGGGAGCTACTACAGAGGATGATACAGATGGAACTGCTTCTCACAGCTCATGGCTATGCTGGAAATTCAACTGCCACGAGAACACCTAAGAGCACTACTATACATCCATTCGGAAAAGGACTCACCCAGTTACTGGAGACAGACCAGTCAGCAGCTATTAAACACAAGGGCCCGAGCGCAGGGTTTTTTTCAGAAGTTGACAAGGTGTCCCAGAGGAAAGATCCCACTACAGATCTTTCATTTCTCAAGCTGCTTTCTAATCGTCTGTCATTAGCCACTGCTGGAAACAGGACTCAAAACCAGGTCAACATTCTAACGAAGTCAGCAGATAGGAAAACACCTTTGCTGTCAGATCCAGGTTAAAAATAAGCACGCTCAAGAATTCAGCGTGTGTCAAAGGAAGGCAAACAGCAGAGCTCCTGCGTTTTAGTGGAGTTTCATCTGGGACATGCTGCCTCCTGCCACAACACAAAACATCTGCCTCCAGATGTGCTTACCACTTGACATTTTCTAGGCAACTGTTTTATTACCACTTGAGGGCAGATGATAGTTGGAGGCCAGCACCTGGAAAATGGGCTCTTGCAAGTATTGGAATCAGCATCCAGTCACTTGAGGCAGGAAGGAGATGGGAAGGGGCCCAGCTGTTAAGCCTTTCCAGGGCATATCTGGAAGTGACACACACACCTGGTGGAGCTCTCAGCACCCCTCTGTGGGACCCAGAGCCTGCTGCAGGGAAAGACAGAGCTCTCAGCACCCCTCTGTGGGAGCCACAGCCTGCTGCAGGGAAAGACAGAGCTCCCAGCACCCCTCTGTGGGACCCAGAGCCTGCTGCAGGGAAAGACAGAGCTCCCAGCACCCCTCTGTGGGAGCCACAGCCTGCTGCAAGGAAATACAGTCACCTTCCCTCAGCTGCTCAGCTCTGCGTTGTGCATGGAGGGGATGATCCTGAGAATTCAGGGATGGAACTGCAGTGAGAGAGAGTTTGCAGCCAGGCTGGACTGGAGCAGTTCTAACCTGTACCATTGGCATCTCCCTGAGGGAGCACATTGTCCTGCTAGATCTTCCTAATAGCTGCCTGGTTTGTGCCACTGAGGAGTTCCTTTATCCAAGGCACAATTCTTCTTCCACACATTCCTATCCCTGCCCCTTTTTATAGCCTCTGCAGCAATGTCTAGACCACAATAAACCACCCCCATGTTGCTTAATGACAAAGCACAAAAGAAACTGCTGGGGAAAAAAAAGTGAACAGGCCAAGTTTGAGCTGTCAGTGACTATTTTCTGTACGGGGAACAATGTGGTAACAGGCCAAATGAATTTGAAGCCACAGGGCTAAAATTACTGAATTATATTTGTCAGTGTTCACTAATACTTGCAAATAAAAATCACTAGGTCTCACTACACGGCCAAAACGGTTTAAGTAGCAGCCTATCCAGATTGTTTCTCCTTCTACAAGATCTCAAGCAACTGAATTCTTCCTCTGTGAAACAGCACAAGGACACAGGAAGGGAAGCCCATGGATTGCATTTTCTACCCCAACACTTCCCACGCAGACATGAAGACCTGGCTGGACTTAAGCAGACTCCCAGGAAGTCACAGAAACTTGTCTCTCTCTGCCTTTCCTACTTTCCTGCCACCTCAGAGCCACCTGCTAGCACCCGAGGAGCACACTGGATTAACTAACCCCAGGGGTGAGCCCTGTCCAGAGCGCAAAAGCCTTTTTCTTTTCTGTTTGCAATCTGCTGTTTGCAAAGAGGGACTTTACTGCGCAGAGCCACAGGCTCATTTAGCCTTCTGCAGTTAAAAGGCCTTTACAGTCAATTGTCTTAAGCTCAAGGGAGTACTCAGGCTACAAGCTGAAAAAATATGAACTGCCCTGTCCAACAAAACCATTCACAAACTCCGATTCTTGTCGGCTTTAGCAAGGGAGCAGCATGGAGCAAATCAGAACCCGGAATGTCCCATTAAGGTAAGCGACTGGTGAAGCCGTTACATGCACAGTAGTCACCTCAGCGAGCAGCTGCTGCATCACATTTGATGTCAGCTGAGGACAAGTTGTAAAACTTGCTCAATCTCATGTCTGATCTCAGGTTCAGCATCTGCCCAAGGCCCCCAGAAATGCTTTGACTCACCTGCTTTCAATTTGTCTTCATCACCATCATTAATACTCATTTCCTCCCTGGAATTATGGAGGGATGATACACACTGGATGAAGATTCTGGCACAAAATCTACAGGATGAGTCATCCGTCCCCTGGTGCCATTACAAGGTACGGAACAGCTCACACAGGCACTGGCTCCGAGCTGAAATGACAGCCAGCAAAGGACTGCAGAGCTTACAGCCCAGCAGCTGCACTTGAACCAAAAGGCTACCTGCAGAGCAAGGGCAGCAAAGGCAGCTGGGGAGGGCCCAGTGCCCAGAGCTCTCAGGGTGGCTGGCACCGACCTCTTCTAGAGGCAGCTCCCCTCAAGCTGCTGCCCATCTCGCACCACCAGCTCTCTGCCTGCAGCTTACACTGGCTTGCAAAACATGCAGAGCAAGGCATAATATGTTCCCTTGAAAGGATAACTGGTAAAAAAAAAAGCCAAGTCTGTTCAAACTTGGAGACACTATAAAAAAAGGACAAGTAGGACTGAGCCGACTCAAGGTAATTTTTATTTCTCCCCCCAAAAACCATGAATGGTCTGAGAAAACCAAATCTGTTCTGCACTTTATCCCCACCTCGCCCCCACTCCCCAGCTTACACATAGGGGGAAGGTAACACTTCTACTGCTGAATTAAAGACTTGAGATCTTTTAAGCTTTTTACTTAACCGATCTAGAATGCGCTGGTCCCCAGATGGCAGCCTGCTGACATTTCTCCCTTGCTTTTAGGGAATGAACTCAGGGATGAATTTCCCAGGTCTGAGGGAACTCTAAAGCAGCATCTCCAGCTCAGTCAGTAGTCACTGTTTCCTCACCACACAGGAGCACTCCCCTTCCAAACAGATGGGCTGGGTGAGATCAGTTTACAGCAGACATCTCTCTCATGTCCAAAGAGGTCACTAGTATTAAGTGTAGAGCTGCACAATGAGGCAGCTACAGAGATGGTCCAGGTACTGTTCCCAGCTGTTAAACATCAATGGACCACAGTGATGTGTTCACATCTCTTAGGAGATCACCTGCTCTCTTCTGCTAGCTGGTACCACTAGACAAACAGATTTAGACTCTTTCCTGCTGGGGAAGCTCTGGTAAACAAGGGAAGAGCAGGCAGCAGGGTTGCTGCAAGCCTGTTATGCAAGTTGTTTAGACCAAGGCTGATCTGGAGGCCAGCTGCAGAAGCCCTTCGCTATAACACAAACACCAAGAGCCAACACACATTTCAAAGCAGGACTTCACTCATTTGTCTTTGATGTGCATTTCTCTACATCCCATACAGAGTCAAGAAGCTGAGACGTTCAGTTCCTTAGAAGCTTTATTTTCATTCAGGCTACAGAAATAAAGTAGTACCTTCCAATTTCCCATTATACTTTCTGCGTAGTTGCATGGCTCAGGGTGAGATGCACTGGGAGAGCTACCCTGGACATATGGAGGAGGGTAAGGCTCAAAGACTTAACTTTACTTCCAAGAATGCCAAACCTCACCTATGAGGCCGGCTCCAATTCCTCAATAACATCAATAGGCACAACAGAAGGAGAAAAAAAAAAATCAATCTAAGCTACCTAATGTAAGCAAAGTCCAGTAACTCATTACAGAAAGTCATTCAAAAAACCTTTTAGAAATAACAAGTTTTCTACTTGAAAAAAATAGATGAGTCATTTTTGTTTATATATGATATATTCACACACTTTCAAGTATAATCTTCACTATCATCATACTTACATGGCTAGAGATAAAAAGTGAAAATCCCATAAGATGATTATTATGCCAAAGTCATCACAATCTTTATCTGGGTTCAGCAACACCTGGAACTCTCCACAGTAACCAAAAAAGCAGTGACTAGACTCGGTGTAATTTTTCCCTTTATTAAACAGGTTTTAATAAGGCTTGAAAATATCAGGGCTTAGAAAAGTGGAGGCAGGAAATCACAGGCATTCATAAACCCCACAAATTCACAGCTAAGCTCATCACACGCTCAGTACTAGCAGGGAATAAAAACCATCTGAGTCGTTTGGTTAACAAGCAAACCAATACCAACAGACTGACTCCAGTGAGGATGTTTTTACATTTAAGGCATCACACAAAATAACGAGTAAAGGCTACGAAGCGTAACAATCATGATATGCCCAGCCACAATTCACATTCAGCTCCAGACATCAGAACCTGCTTTATTCCAGAGGAGGAAGGCTGGTAGAGCTTCCCATAGGCTTCTGAGCAAGTGCCAGGCAGCCACCAGGCAAGAGCAGAAGTGACTGCAGTTTTCATCACAAGGGAAGCAATTTAAGTGCTTATTAAAAGCTTCGCTGCAGTGCCAGAGCTGGACACCCAAAAACTAATCCTGGTCAAGCACAAAACTTTAAGAGCTAAAAGGCAGAAAGTCTCTTCAATCTGCTACAGTGACAAGTGTCCCGCAAAGAAATCAAAAAAGGGAAAGTCTTCAAGATTTAACAGCTTCTGGAGCTTTGAAGTGATGATGGGGGGGTCCAGCAGGTGCCTGTGACAGCCAGGACTGGGACTGGTTCCACACTGCTTGCTAACACACTCTGCACTCCTGCTCTACAAGCCTAGCTTGGATATACAGGTATGAAATGTCCCAAAGCAAAACAGGTGCAAACTGTTTCCTTCCTGGTGATGCCATTTTCATTTGTTCCTCGCCCAATAGAAAAAGGCACCACTTCTGCACAAAAACATACTGTAAGACTTAAATAAAACTCACAAAAATTTTGCAGAAACCATTGACTGTTAGAGGGCAAAGTCATCTATAAGTTAAGTGCTATGCCATCTGGAAGCTCCAGGGGTTAAGCTCAACTATTTGGCTTAGTACTTCAGTGCAGGATGCTTTTTAACATCTGGTTATAGAACCATCTTGCCCAGGCTCAAAAAGCTCAAGTAGAGCTTCTTGGAAACACGGGAGGTCACACATCGAAGGGAAGATCCATTACTAGGCTCAAATGCAATGTTTGCCTTTTTTTCCCCTTTTAGTAAGGATCCCATGGAGTACAGAATATTTTCCCAAGCACTTCTATAGGATGGAAGTTTTAAGCTCAGTTCAAGCTTTGATAAAAGCTACTATTCCAACTTCCCACAATTTGGGCAACAAAACAATACTAAGTTTCCTGAGCTAGCGACAGTCTGACACGCAAGACAGTGACAGTGCGGCAGGACAAACGGAAAAGTGACAATTAAAGCATTGCACAGCCCAAGCCTTACAGCATCCCCAGCAGCCGTTCATTCACAACTATTCCTTATCTGGTACTCCTTCCCACGCTGCATTTTACTGCATTCTTACAACCCCTCTGAACACAGCAAGGTTTTGGGATCTTTCCTTGCCCTGCTGGTTCTGTACCATATAAACCCACTTCTGAGCAGATGCTTCAGACAGTTGTTCTTTAGTCCTCTCAGGCTAAAACCACACGTGGACAATGGCTACCCATTTAGCTGGGAGTTTAGCGACGTGGAGTATTTCATATCAAAACTAGACAGTTAAATTTAAACATTTACTGCCTTTTTCCTCTTAGGAGCCTGTGGCTGTTTTATTGATAGAACAGAGAGCTCTCTGCTTTCTCCCGTAGTACAAGAATACAAACTACACCACTGTGATCAGAAGAACATTAGTATGCAGCACAAAGTGATTCCTAAGTTGGAGAAAACTCAGTTCATGGTCACCTGTCTTCTAGCAATGAATTAAAAGGCATAGGTTATATATTTGATAAAGCAAGTATGTAATTTAGTTTCCACTCGAGTCTCGTAGAAACACCGCAATTATTTTAACAGTGAAGAGCTTCAACCTACTTTAAATTCTCTTATTGCAGTTCAAGTCAGCTGGCTGCTTAAATAGGCTCAGGCTCAAAAATCTGAGGCTATACAAAAACCCCCACTATAAACCACTTTAGAGAACAGCAGCACTACTTAGGTTTCTGAACAACACTCACTTCAGTGAGCTCTGCCCCACTGCTCCCAAATTGCATACAGACAATCTCATGTCACCACTCAGGAAACTGATTCATCTTTACCTTCTCAGCACTGCTGGTTTATTCAGAAATATCAAAGCCTTTGAGCACTACTCTGGGGATGTAGAACAGAAATAGTTGAGAGAAACTGAAATCCAGAAAACCTCCCACTAATTGCAGAGATGACCAGCTGGAGCAGTGAGCTGGAGAGCAGGCAGGGAGTGCCACATCCTACCACAAGCCGTCCTGTTGGACAAACCCAACTTGCTCTGCACCACCCGCAGAACGAGGGCAGGCAACCAGTGACACCAGAATCCACGAAACCAGCACACGGGTAGCCCAGCAGCAGCCTCTGCATCCAACATCAGTCCCAGGTAATGACCAATACTGAAGGCATAGTGTCATTAGATCTAGATGGCTACTGCAAGTGTTTCTATTAAACAGGCAATGATCCAGAAGTTACCATCACAACTTCTTGGTACAGTCTGATCAACTATTTACAACACACTGCTCTCATAAAATGAGCAGGGAAGTGTCAGAGTCTATCTTAGCACACAAACACCTCAATACTTTCAACAGGCAGATTTAAAAGCCCGATTCGACCAAAACTTTGCTGCTGTAGTGACTGAACTTGCTTGAAGGAGTAATCACAAAGATCAAAAACCCCAACAAGCATCTGCCTTTAAGTTTAACCGAAGAAAGGCTACGTAGCCCTGGCAAGACCTTAAAGCACACCACACTAAAAAATAAGAGATCAGCAATAAAGCACTGATGTTGCTGCATGCTTAGAGTGGAAAGAAAAAGCCTCTCACATTGTGCTCAAAACAAGAATTCAACTCGATGGCCTTCAAAATTTTCCTCCAATCCTGCAAGTCAAGAAAATTTATGGCTCCTGCTGTAGCTTACAATGAAATCAAACTTTCACTGGCTTGAAAGATGGCGTGATAGACTATCTAGATCCTCACACACTTATTCTGGAGCCAGCTCTAGTGAGCTTTATTTGTACTTCAAGAGGAATTACACTTAAAGCAGAATCACTCCAAAGCTTTTAGTGCAGTTCCTGCCTGAAGTAGACAGCATTTTGCACACCCTGGAATTTCTCAGTTGCCATAAACCACAGTCCAGAGAGAAACAACGCAAACTGTGATCAATCAGACCAACCCCTAAGAAAAAACCAGCAGCACATCAAAATAGTTTCACTTCTCTTCGGGTGCTATCTAATAAATTTATTACATTTCAACAAGCTATAGCTCCAGACTTTCTTTCTTGGAAGACACTACAACAGAAGCCACAGTAGAGACTGCCTTGTCACAAGAGGTACAAGCACTTGCTGTAGAGATGGAGAAATAAAAGGACAAATCTAGGTGTCTAAAAGACAATTCACTGTACACATTTTATTTACAGTTTTGTACACTGTCTTAATATGAATGGGACCGCTTTTCTACTTGAGCCATTTTAACCAAAGCAAAATAATCTAAGTAATACAAAGTGTTAAAATACAGCATAAGATACAAAAACAGACATACTATTTCTAGTAAGGAATGTAAATTATGGTGTTACATTAAAAAAATCCACAATTATGTTTAGGAAATCACACAAACAGATCACTGATTTGACTGAAATGCATCAATTTGTAGCAAAGCTTTGATGTTACAAAAAACCCAAAAATTACCAAAGAATGCACAAAATTAATGTTTATTCCACCTTTGTCATATTCCCAGATTCTTCACCAAATGTTACATGAGCAAAAACAACTGAAATCAAAATATCACTAATGTTATCAAATAGGGAAAACAAATAAATTAATCTAGCAGCCATCAGCACAGGTTACAGCAAAAGATGATGCTGTATAAAAAAATTGCTAGAAAACTGTATGCACCATACTCTTCCAAACCAGCAAAATGTTACTGCATACAATGCAAATGTAAAACAGAGTAATTTCCTGCAGGTACAGAAATGCAACTTGTTTTCTGAATACTGTGAATAAACAATTTATTTTCTTTTTTCTTGTAATAGTAATGTTTCTACCAAGCTATTACAGAGTGGGCCAGAAAAACATTGATGGATTCGGGGGCAAGGGGGAGGTGAAGTGTACTAGAATTCCGATTGGAAATGGTTACTTCAGCCAAAATAGAAAGAATTGAACACAGAAGTACAAGACAAAGGCGAAATGAGACTTCTCACAAATCTTAGCAACACTTAGATGGAAATCAAATTTAAATGTAGTCCACTCTGCTTTTGAAGAGGCTTTGGTTCAGCTCCCAAATCTCGATTGCTTGACGCAGTCTCCTATGAAAGAATACTCAGAAGGGGTCTTCTTAAACAACAAACCTGTTTTTAGTGGTGGAGCCGCTCTTAGTAGCTGTGTCTGCATGGGACTGATAACCAATCACTATCTTTGGAGGAAGTCCTAATCTTTCCTTGTATACTCTCCTGGAGAAAGAAACAGAACAACAGTTTAAGCAAAGCTCTTAGGAAGGAGTTGGGACACCTGGCACCACAACTGGCACTAGGCTAAAAGCTCTAAGCCACAGAACAAGCCTGTTCCACTGCAGATAAACACGACTACAGATTTTTGGGGTGTTTTTTTTTTTTAATTTATCCTAAGCATAACGGAGCAGTTTAATGGTTCTCTGACAGAGTCATCTCAGCTCCTTAGTTAATGGTCAATGCCATTCTATAAATGCTCTCTGATGCCTACTAGGTTTGATGTAAGATTACTCCCTACCAGCAGATGTGTAGCACAGTTCTGTTGAGTGTTAAACACTTACCTTTCAAGTCTGAACACGACTGTGTAATAGTACTATCAGCATAAGGCAGACCCCACCAGGTCCTTAAAGGCCCAGATGAGCAACATGTCAAGAGAGCCACCCAATAACTGAAAGATGTTGGCAAGTTCTAGGCCTGACAGCTAGCTTGGCCTAAGACACATGCTAACCAGTAACAAGCTATGTAAACCAGTGGAAACAGTTAAATGGCCTCAAAAGGCAGTGATGCTGCAGTGATTCTGCAGCATCACTACAGCATGAGGAATCCATCAGCTGCAGCAATACCTGCTGAACAGCAGAGCACAACAGGCACCTGAGATGATTGCTGCTGCTTACTGGAACAAAGACCACAACATGCTATCTATTACACGTGTCAATCCATGGAGCAGCATTATTTTGCTTGTATTTAGAGACGGTAGGAAAGTATCTGCAGAATTTCACAGGACTGTCCAGCTTTTTTTCAAAGTAGGACAATCCTTGTGAGCCTAAGATTCATCAGTTCCTTTCCTCTATTGTTTGTAAGCCATTACTTTACTGAGAAAAATCCTTCCCCTGCTCTACTGTTACTGGCTACCCACCTTCACAAACTGGCATGCTGAATCTACACTATCTCTAGGTGTCACAACACCGCATACGAAATGAAAGGCTTCTGCCAACATGTGTCCAATTGATCATTACTTATCCAAACTACGGGGCAGACAGTACAAGGAAGTTACTAATCTAAGCCCATGCAAAAACCCTACACAATAATGCAAATAATTGGGCATTGAATTATTTAAGCTTAGGATGCAGCTCTGCACAGGCTACATTTACCTGCAGTGCATTCTCTAT
Source organism: Chloroceryle amazona (assembly GCA_027560015.1). NCBI lineage: Eukaryota > Metazoa > Chordata > Aves > Coraciiformes > Cerylidae > Chloroceryle > Chloroceryle amazona. The sequence continues at coordinate 154,135 of JANHFX010003223.1, read as the reverse complement.
TAGTTCCCTGCCTTTAAATGCATTGTTACACTTCATACATTCGAGATACCAACCACATTACTTACCCTATATGCGTAACAGCATCCCTGTTTTCACATTCAGTTGTCCATATTGCTATTTTGTCACCCTTAGTTCTAACATTAACGACAGCACCACATACGTCATCACTGTAGTCATCAAACGACTCCCCAATAAGGCACAGCAGCTACGAAACAAAAAATCAGCCATTAAAACAGAGTCCATAGGCAAATGCTCAGCGTATGCCAAGGACTGAGGAATGTGACATTTTACTGCTTATAGCCCCGTGGCGTGCAGCAATCATCTCCTGGCTGCTGCAGTATTTCCTTGAAGTTCCAAGTGTTACAAGTGAACATAGACTCAGTTGTAGTAGGGTACCTATCTATATTTTGAGTTTCCCAGCAGCTGCAAGTTCTTAAAGCTGATCATTTAGTGTTGCCTCCCACCCACCCCATCCTCCCAAGTCAAAATCAGGTAAGAATTAAGGGAATTTACTCTTCCTAAAGTACATTTAACACTGCTGGACAAACCTGAAATGTTAATTGTTTACATTATCCAGAAAGAGCCTGAAGAACTATTTGGACACGCAAGGTCCAATTTCGGTGGTGAAGCATATCAATTCAGTGACAAACCAGACTGCACCTGAGATGCAAAGAGCTCTCTCCTCAAGCGTTATTTCCCATCACCCCCCCTAAGCCTCAGAGTTCCCACAGCCTCCCACCGTTACCCCGAACGGCGCGCAATGCAAGTGCACCAATACAAGCGTACAAGTAACACAAGATCCTTCCCCCCTCCGATGGCCAGTGGTGAAAGTGGAATTGGCAGAGGTGGTAAACTTCAGGAGCATCAGACTGAATTGGGTCACAACCCTGTACAACACTCAGTATTTAAAGTTTTCAACTTGCAAAAGGAGCAATTTTCAGATATTCAGATGTGAATTTCTTGTGGTTAAGACAGATTCATCTTCTCCATGCTGAATTCAAAGTCCTTCTGCACACTGAAGTATTAATCTGCAAATGGATGTTTGCTTACTTCGCTCGCACAGTACATTAAATACACTGCCCTTAATTTTCCAGAATCACTTAACATTTGGAAATCCAACACAATTTTTTGAACAAAGCAGGTCTTTCAGTACCCACGAGAGCTGCAAGGGCTCGTTTCATCAGGGAAGTACAAGAAGGACAAAGTGTGCTACTGAATAAATCAGGTATAACTACACATACTTTCAATGTTACACCCAACTGCAGGCTGCACACATTCAGTGAGCAGTGAAAGCTGTAAATATTTAAGTTTAAACCACACACAAACATTCACAGCATTGATCAACAGAACACACAGAAGCAAAGATGACTACATGCTCAATAAACACCTATAAACACTACAGTCAAGTACATTCTTCACAAATGCTGCACAACAGGGGAAAAAATCTTCAAGAAAAGCTTAGTTTACAGTTAAGAACCCTTAGAGATCAGTAGCTTATAATAAAAATTTGTTCCACAGAGGAGCGATAAAGGAAGAGGCTTTGCTTTGATTTTTATCGGAGAAAGGGAGGTTGGTTCAGAGCACAGAGCCCAGTCACCCGTGTATCTGGGCTCTGTGCCACTGCTTGCTCCCCAACAAGGGGCAGAGCCCTCTAACCTTAAGTCTGCCTAGGCTATCTACACCCTTCCAACCCCTGTAGAGTGCCCATTGCGAATCAGGAGTCGCATACGCATTGGTGGAGGCCAAACGCACACGGCAAGATGCTCATCCCCTCCTGTGCAGCTGTACTGCCTCGTAGGGCAACGCTCACAATCCCTTCTGCCCATCACTGCTACCCTAACAGCTCCCGCGTTTTCAGACACCTCTGCTTTGGTCTCGAAGGCCAGTTCTCCATTTCAAAGGGGTGCAGCACTTCTTGCCTCTCACAAAAGCAAGGAAAAAATCAGATATTTAATAAGATTGCTTTGTACTGTACTGTCTGCAATCCATGCCTCTAGAACCCATACCACACTGACTGAAAGTTCCCAAACAGAGCAGTTGTATCCTTCTCTACAACACTTACTGCAACCCACAATCTGGAAGTATATTTACCATTCAAAAATATATATTCCAAAGAGATAACAGCTATGGAAAGAAGTACTTTTACAGTGTACATACAGGAAGATTGTGCTATTACTTGCTTATCCTAGTGCTAAGGTAAGTACAGAAAGAACAAAAATAGATCTGAAATGTCCCTTGTTTCAGCAAGACCAAAGCCTGAGAGCTATTCATTTATAGGAGTATTTCTAAACCAGCTCGTTACATTTAAGCAGTTCAATTGGGGAGTCACATTCAAGACAACGTATTTTCTCAGTAGCTGAGCAGCTATTCTGTACATTCCATAGGAAAAAGATACCGTGTCCTGTAGAATTAGCTCTGTTGCTGCCCATGTGAAGAAAGTATTCAACAGAATACAACTACATTGAGCAGCACTACTGAAAAACCTCCTTTCAGACACAGCCTGTCAATGAAAACCTTCCGTACAATGAAAACTCCCTGCACTGACGGGAAGTTTGAAGTCCAGTGTGAAACCCAAAGAGCAAAGCAGTTAAATACAAATGCAAGATTCCTCAGTTGCAGTTTGTAAGGCCGTGGAGTGCTTACTGTCTCTAGCCAGAAGCGATCCAGGTCACTTCGTCTCTGCTGTTTGTTTAGTGTAATTAGCCATCGTCCTCCTCGCTTGTTTTTTTCATCTTCCCACATGGGTTCGATCCCATCCTGCAAAGAACAGCCAGAAGTTAAATCAGACTTGATCTGTACTTTTCCCAAAGAATAGCCAAAAAGCTGGTGATAACTGAAATAGCAACTTAAACAAGCATATAGTCTGAAGGTACAGATCTGTCTAGGAATAGTCTTATACTAAAGTTCCAAAACAGCTTAACAAGTGCACTTTCTCTAATGAATTCCCATTTCTACGGAAGAATCACAGCCCAAGCAAGTCTTGGCTGCAGAGCATTACATAAAAGAACCCCGTGAGAACAGGCCAAGCCAGCCATTCACTGTACCCCGTATGAAACCAGATCAAATTAGCAGCTACATCCTGGAGTCTTTAAGTCTTGCACTAAGTGCAGCACTGGCCAAGTGCTTCACTTATGCATAAAGATGACTTCACTGAAACAGACACCCTTGGCAGTCTATCTCAGCAACTTCCTGCATGCACAAGGTGACAAAAAGAGGGTTTTGTCAGGGCCACAGAAACCAACACACCATTTAGAAACAAGCTGCATTCTGATTCATGCTTTACCCGTGGCCCTGCTCTGAATTAAATGACTCTGGATGCCCTGCTCCAGCAAAGCAGCCAGCTGCTGCTCCCGTATCCACCAGCTATGCTGCACTTCAGAACAGTCAGCCATTAAAAAAGTAACTGTCTAGACAGAGAAATTCGGTTAAGAACTATTAAGAGAGTGGCACTACAGAACTTTGGCTGAAAACTAATTGTGTTCCACACGCAGGATGGAGTGGTGTCAGCTCACTTTAAATTTAACACCCTCACTGGCAGCTGCAGAGCTCAAGCTACTTCATCACCTTTAAGAGGCACTCTCAGGAGGTCACAATTGAAGGACAACAGCAAGAGATTGCTCAGAAGCCTGCAACAGTTGTCAATTTTGTACCTGTTCCATGCATTTAATTTAAACTATTGCTGATTAATGACAGGCAAAGGCAGAATAGATACACATTTCCAACACGTATTTCTCGCATGAGTCCTAAATTCAAGCATGAGCCATAGACTTCCTAACCTCTGAAGGGTCTAGAGCTTCTTCAAATTTACTTGTAAGGTTTTTCAGCCACTTTAAAGTATCAACCTCTTCCCAAATGTGAGCATCACATTCAGCACCTAAAGCTGACAAGGTTTACAAACCATGTGCACAGTCTGCTGAGGAGTCCCAGCCAGGAGCTGTTTTGTAAGCAAAGGAGGAACCAGGCACCAGTACACAGGGGGTTATTTAAGTATCTGAATCCAGACAGGAAGCTGTACATTAGAAGCACTTCAGAGAGGTTAAGATTTAATGTAGAGCTCCAGAGGCAGGATTTCGGGTACACTTTCTCATCAGCATTTCCCATGCACTGGTTGGAACAATTCCTGGCCACAATTCTCTATTTCATACCTAAGTAATATGGCATTTAACTTGTGGTGTAAGCATTAATAAGAGCATCGTGAAGACTACTAGCCAGATGCAAATACTGGAGAACACTGCAGCCTCCCACAGAACTCAGACATTTGGACTCATTTTATGTGACCAAATTACAGAGCTGGAAAATCTTCCATGTTATAAAAATTATTGAGGCTTTCAGTTATTTGCACAAACACAGAACGAAGACACACACAGTAAGAGATGAAAACATTCTGTCTGAAGGGTATTGAAGCACATACTTGCATTTTTCAGAACTAGTGACAGTCTAGATTTTCAGATGGCGTGTGTTTGAGACTCCCTAAAAAAATTAACACCTTTAGGGCATTCCCAACCACGCTCCTAAATATCTGCAAGACACTGTCCAAGTATTCACTTCATAGTCAGGAAACCATCCATCAACATCCATAATGGAAGGAAAAAAGGTTAGCAAGCATACCTTAAAGAGCGAGTAGTCACAACCAGGCATTAAATTACTAGAGAGCTGGATATGGTTGTATAAACTATTGGAGGGAAAAAAGCAGGATTAAAAATTAAGCATTGTTTAAGTACAAAAGTCTTGAAGAATTTAAGACATATGATCAAAATACAAAAATTAAAAAGCACTGAAGTTATTTCAGAGACAACCCTACATGAGTATTTCTCAGCAGTATAAAAGCATTAGCTTTAAGGTGGTTTGGGCTTAAAGAAGCAGAATGGAAACCGGTTTATGAAAACTTTCTGGGTTCCTCTACCACTGCTTCCTTCAATCCTAGTTCTAACAGTTATTAGAAACATAACTCCCTGAACTTTCACGGCAGCAAGTTGTGTGGCTGTATTCTGTACCCATGGATACATGGAATAGGGATAAATGGTTGTATTTCTAGAGCTGCTCTCTGCAGAGAAAGGTTTCAGGAGTAACAGTCAACTTTTCTATTTATTACAGTACTCAAGGGATGAAGGCTGTAGGCCTGATAAAATGAAATAAGGACTCAAAAGGCAAGAACAGATAAATGAAACAATATAAAATATACTTCAAATTAAATTTACAACTATGCAATTCAGAGAAAAAAATAAAACTCAAAGGAGTACACACTGCCTCCTCCTCTAGCAAGAAAAATAGATGCTTTTTTTCCTGCACTGTTAAGCAAAAACTTCAGGAAAGGGCCTGCAGATGTCACAATAACCTGTGGTCCAACTGTGATGTTCTAACAATAAGAAATTGGGTATAGCAATTTACGAGGCCAGTTAGATATTTACCAGCTTCCCTCCTTCAATTTTACCTTAACTTTAATATTTCTGCCCCAGAACAGCACACATTGCCACTCTGACCACAATGGAGGCATGACTTAACTGCTTGTGACTGATTTTATACCTTGACTGCAGACACTTAGGCCAAGCACTTCTTTTAATTACCCAGACCATCTTGGTTACAGAAGCTCAAAAACTTACCTGTAACGAACTTTAACAGCGAGCTTCAAACAACAGCCTCCCATTACATATCCCAAGATTGCAAACTCATGTTCACTCAATCACAGGTCACCTCCATAGTAGGAATGGACAGGCACAGAATCCTATGCCCCTCTCTCCAACAACCACACCAATAAACACTTGGTCAACATTTTCAGTATCTTTCTCTCTTCTCTACTGGTGGTAATGGGCCACTGATGGGGCAAAAGCTCATGCCACTTGCCATTTGCTCCAAATTTCATCATTAGGGCAGGCAAAATCTTCCAGGTAAACCACCTGAATTTGACCACAGTGCTTGGAATGTAATCAACTACCAAGATCTGGGGCTGAGGAAGTGACAATCAGCTCCAAAACTTTCCCAGGTTCATGTTACTATAAGACAGCTACCGCACAGGTACAATTGTCTATGGGCATCACATACAGATGACTGTAAGTGATGTGCCACTGAAGCATGAAGCGCTTCTCCAATCACACTTCCTTCAAAGGTTACACTCCACCACATTCTGAACAGGACCGACCTCGCCTTCAATTCTGCAAACATTTCAGATTACACCCCGAAAGCTGCAGTTAATGGAGTACCTTTTCACTTTGGCATAAGCTTTGCCAACACGTGCCAGGATTACAATGCAGATTGAAAAATCTTTACTTACGCCCAAAAATCTTCAACAGTATCAAACTTTGAGATAAGACGAAGATTTGCTTGCCAAGTTTTGCTTTTGTCATTTTTAAAAAACCAGAGTGCCCATCTAAAGGAAAAACAAACAAAAAAGCATCTAGAAATTAAAGTATATTCAAAATATAATTAATTCTTGGTATTGTTATATACAAACTAAGATATTAGCAAGAAAGTTGGCTTTTGTCAATAAGATACATGAGAAACTCAGTTCTGAAGTCCAGCTCTTTGCAGATCACCAATATTTGTGTTGCCATTACAAGAATCAGAGCAGACGATCAATCCGGTTAGGTAAATATTTCAAATAGTTGTGGATAATTCCTAGGACTGAAGTCCTAAGCCTCAGATGTTTCTCCTCGCTGCCACTGCTAAACTGCAATCCCCTACCACAAATAACTGATTATGGTCTAAACCAACACCAACAGTTCAAATCAGAAGCACAGCTCTCTTTCCAGCAATTTCCTTTGTAAGCTTTCAAAAAAACACCAGCTACTTCAAGTTCTTAGTCTTGTCTTCATCTCTACAGATTTAAGTGAAAAACTCTCCATCCTATTTTCTTCATCATTCTCTCTGCTGCGTATAAATCTCAACACATATAAACTGAACCTTTAGACTTAAAGATGCTCTTTCTGGATCTAAAAGCACTATTCAAAATGCTGGCACACGATACCCAAAGAAGTGTTGAACAAAACAGGCTTGTTTTCTATTCTGACAGTTTCAGTAGTGCTGAAATCACTCAGGTCAGTACTACAAGTAGTTTTATCTTCTCACAGCAGAGTACTTTTAAGTTGCCATGTGCCAGTCTATTGTTTTCAGACTTACCCTGACATTGCAAACCTTGCTTTAAGAGTTTACTATTTTCCAGTAACAGCCCCACTGCCACTTGTAAGGGAGTGTCAGCACCCATTTAGAGTGTAGAGGAAAAGGAGAAAGGACAGAAGTTGAAAGACCAGGGAAATTGGGATGCACACTGCATAGCACTACCCTGCAGAGTGGTTTTCCACGCTTGCTCCCCAAGTGTGGAAGTCTTTACCACTGTCACCTTAATTGCCCAAAGCACGTGACAGAATAGAAGGTTTTCCAGTTCTGCAGGGCAGCAGCTGCATCTCACTGTCAGTCTTAAAACACACGAGACAACGGCAACAAAAGCTCTGCTTACCTTCAACTAAAAGCAAAACCATGCATTATGAAAATCTGCAAAGATTCTCAGCTTCTGTACAAGAGCTGTGTGAAAAGCCTCTAAATTACAACACGATGGGATTCAGTTTCCTCTGCAACCTCACTGCAAAAGTCTTCCAAAAATTGAGAGCTCTCAAAATGCTGCTAGAAAGCATCAGGTAAACAAGTGAACTGTAAAACCACAGGCATTTTATTACGCTTGGCAAAGTTGCAATCACAACCCTGCAGTATTTACCTGTTCTGTAGTGGATGCTTAATATACTGTTCTGGGCTGGCAACCTCCTGAGTAGGTGCTGGCTCAGTTTTCTCCTCTTCTGAAGGCTGAGGGTTGGGAGTGGTTTCCTGTTTGAAGAAAGAAATTATTAATATGTTTCTTCTCAATTTTTATTGAGGTAATTTAGTTCTTTGAAGTAGCTTTAAGAAGGTTGAAGCTAAGAGTTCCCCTAATTCATCTTGGATTAGGGGCCCAAATCACATCATGGAAACACAAGCTGCATCCCTTTATTCCTCAACACCTGAATAGATCCTGCAATAAATACTAACTGCAGGAATTCACACTCTGCTATTCGGGTATTTGCTTCCCGTATTTGTTTTCAGGAGGTTTACTTAACATACTTGTCTTATTTTGAAGCAGTTTTGAGAGTTATTTCAGAAATACAGTAAGTTATGTTACCTGGAATATGCACATCTAAAAAATAATTCCCAGAACAGTAATTTCAGGAGGAATTTTGTTTCTATCAGATTCTGACAAAACATCATTAGAAACAAATGTATAGGCCCTGTTTATTAAAAAAAAATCTGTCATTACAATTAGGAGACATGCCTACAATTCTCAGGTCTGGAACCAGCTACTACAAGCTACTAGAAACCAAACCAGTAAACATTTATCTTTATATTTGCAACATCACTTACTAACAAAGCTTCAGGCAAACAGCAGAATCAAAACACATAGGGGTTCTCGGCTTCCAAGCAGAAATGTAATTATACATGTTTACAAACAGATTAGACTAATACCAAGTCTGCTTGTTAGGTTTTTTTTTCCTCAAATCTCTACACAGTGATTGTCTAGAGATGCCAATTACATCCTAACAAGAAAAACAACAAAATCCACAGTTCCAGCTGGCAAACTCTTGTGGTAACACCTCAAGATCTGTCTTTGTAGGGATTTTAAGAATAATTTCATATGCTGCCCCGTTCGCAGTGAAGACTGAAATGGGGCAGCCTCCAGGGGCAGTGACAGCTCAGCCAGTGATTTCCACAGTCCAAAGGGCAGGTAGCACAGCTTCCTGTCTCCAGCCAAATGCTTTCTGAAGATTCCTGAACAGGGAACATCGCTGACAAACCCACAGAAGCGCAGTGTGGAACAATCGGCCAAATCTCCTGCAGCGTAAAAAGAGCTAGAGGGATCTTCAAAAAAACCTTAGCAAATGCTTCGAATTCTGTCTAGAATAAAACTTCCAGTGTTAGCCCACGGTTGACAGTATCAAATATACATCTTTCACATTCATCCCATACCAGAATGCCACAGAACAAATGAAGATGGTTCACACAAAGGCAAGGAAGCATTTCAGTATTTCCTCCTCCAGGTTACTGTTTGTATCATACTACAAAAAGCCACACGTAGAAAACTCAAATTGTTATCTTCTATCTAGAAGAGTTAGAAATATTACATGTGCCAATACAATGATTGTGTTGGTGCACAATTGATGGTGCTTTGGAAGCAAGCTAAGTGCTAGGTTGTGATAAAGCAGCTCCCTTTCATTCACGATACTCTGCAATTGTGACATCTCATACTTGCAACTGGTTTACAAACTCTGTTATAAAGATTTTTACATCAAATCATCTCGCTTTTGACGAGTGCAGAGTACCTTCCAAAAAGAGTTTCAGCTGAGAATCTCATTCAGGTTTGCTCAGCAAATAGCTTTCAACACAGAAAGATCTAATTCTAAAGCCTCCCTGGTCAGTCTTCCAGAAGTATCGGAACTACACAAGCTGGAAGAATCAACACAAAGCTGCTGAGCGCACGCAGGGCAGCAATGCCATTTCCTAACCTCCAAGACACCAGAAAGGACTAAGGCAGCACCTCCGGACAATTAAAAGCAATGCAGTAAGCCTAAATACCTGACGACTGCACTGATGGTCAGTCACCCTTCACACCACTACGTGAAAGTTTACTTCTGGACAAATGGAAGACATCTGACTTGGTGCAAACGTTTCACTTAAGTCACCACAGCAGCAAGTCCCTTAAGATATTCTGAAGGCTACCCAGCAATGAAGAAACTCAGACTATTATTTCAAGCTCCTGTCTAAAACAGTACAACACAACTCACCTGCAAAGCTCAGCTAACTGTGATCTTAACCCAGGATCCCAGCACTCCCCTCAAAAACTAACCCAGCAGAAGATTTTTTAGTTTTTCAGCCCTGGCTGCCTATCAGGTACAACTGTACACACCAGAATAAGCTTGGGAAAAGGTGTAAAGTTGGAAGCAGAGCTTATTGCCACAACATAACACTCTGGCTGGTCTCAGGCAAAAGCCTAACACAGTTCATTTCCACTACTTTTATTTCCCACTGCCGAGAAAGGACCATTTTCATTTTTGGCTGGTTAACCCTATCACCTCCCATTTCCTTTCATCTTTTCACCTGTTATCTCACTATTCTGACCACCAAGCCAGAGTATTTGTATACCAAAGCATTATTACTAAACTTATCTATTTGGTATTTGACTTAACTGGCATTTGAAATCTATTTCTTGTCTCCAGCTTCTTTCCAGCTACTGAAATTCTACCCCATACCACAAGCATGCAGGTTTTAAAAGATTCTAGAAAAGACAACACATAAATTAAAGTTATATTGCCCACATTTTACCAATTCACACCTTCAAATCCGGTAATTACTACACTGCTAAAGTCAGACTGTTTCCACCAACAGTTTCTAGAATACTAAACGTAAAATCTTTCACAATACTTCGTTATTGCTCATAACTAATGCATTCTTTAACCTAAAAATGACTGTCTCTACTATCATGAGCCACCACTGGGTTTGCTGCTTTTAAAATAGATGTCATAAAACAGGGTAGTATGACCAGATAAACTGGAAAGCGTCATATGGACAATCCTACTCCTCATACACAAGACAGCACATAATTAAAAGTGACATTTATTCACTACCCACATAGCTTTTGATGTAGGAATCAGCTGCAGAAGTCCACAGAACATTTGCCTACTCAGCATTTAATGACTGTGCATATCTGCACATTACTTGGGATTCTGACACTTGCAGATTTAATTGGGGTTATTTATTCTTTCTCCACAACACTTAATGACCAACATATCAAAGGAAGGTGTGCACGTCATTGGGACAGGGAACAAACAGCACTTACGGCAAGAACTGCTTAATCAGGTTTGTCTGTTGAAGAGAACAACTAGCCTGACTAGGTGTCACCAAGGGTTTGCAGGTGCTGCTCAGACCACGGCCATGTCATCTAATTGTCCACACAAGTTGAGGAAATCCAGCTGCAAACACACATTTACACCCCAGAAGGAGGTAGACTAGCACTACTATGCATTCTTGATGAAAGTTAAGAGAATCAATCAGCAGAAGAGGCTTCCAAAGTTCTCACATTAAACCAAAAGAAGATACATTTGTTTCCATCTTTAAGATTTCAAGAGAATGAGAAAACTGCATGTCCCAGTTAACAGATGCCTAGGGAAAAAGCACCTCGAGTACCTGCTGGTCCTTCGGCTTCTCGCAGATAACTCCCACTACACTGTAGCTGGGATCATTCACAAGGCACAAAATCAAGAGCTTTTTATTTCAAAATGCTCTTGACAAAAAGGGAATTAAGCCCACCCACAAGCATTATGGGCTGTAAGAAGAGAAGCCAAGTGATGATCTGATCACAACTCTGAGGAATGAGCATACAGAGCTAAAAATCATATGCACTATGTGTAATCCCAACTGGAAGAGAGGTACCAATAGGTACCTGTTACCAATTCAACATGTTAATAGCTTTCCAGGCACCAGGACAGAGAAGAGTTTTCAAGGCATGACATAAGGCCTAACAGAGTAACCCTCAACTGCAAATATCACTTGGAACAGCACAGATTTTAGAAAGGCATTCACCGTTAGAGCACAGGACATGATTTCAACTGAGTGACATCTGGGCAAATTGGAACATAAGTGCAGCACACGTACATGAGGACAGGAACAAAAGACTGAACTAGAAGAGCCACACACTTCCTCCAGGCTCAGAGGGACACACGAGGTTTTTTTAATCTCAGGTTTTAAGAGATGCAAGGAATATTACAGCCCTTTTGACTTCTGAAAAGTTTGTTACATACACTTGAAAGTACGCATCAGATTTTCAACACTTAACTCACAACCTTGTAACTACAATCAGCAAACCAGTTACAAGGTATATCAAAATACTGTGGTATCTTTTGGGGTTTTTAGCTACCTAGGCTGGCTGCCCTTGTGCTGCCCCTTCTCACCCCAGTCTGCACTCTGCTGCTGCCTTTGCTACTGGAACATGAAATCCACCCATGGGATGACTTGCCACACAACATTCTGTTAGTACTAAAGCACTCGGACAAGAAAACAACTTCCCCGAAGTGCTGAGAACACTCAAGGGACAAAACACCCCTGCCCTCCCTGCACAAGCCTACACAACAGAGAAAAGCACTCCAAGTTACTGCAAGTATACCGAGCCACTCGTACAACTGAACATTTACATCAAACTGAATTTTACATCAGGTGGAAAATGAAGACACACTGAATCTTCAGGAAAAGCATATGCACACGCTGCTTTGATAAACAGCGCTGAACATGAGAAGAACTGACAGCTATTCAAAAGATTATTCATTTAAACAACTGGGCTGCACATTCAGGAACAATTCTTTTAAACAGATAATTATTTTTTTTGCCTTACATCCACGGTAGAAGAATCGAGGACAACTCACTCGCAGGCAGCTAACAGAACACCTGCACTGCAGCTAAATCTGTAGATCTCACACAGTGCCTTCAGAAGGAGAACATTTTAAAGAGGAATAGGTTTTAGGACTAAGAAATGAGGAACAGCTCTAAGTTCCTAGGTTAAATAGTCTCTAAGTTTATGTTTATCCTTGACTTTAGAGCATTTCAAAGGTGAGGAAATTTGAGGAAAGTGTCACAACAGTTCACTTTTTAAAAACTGCATTTGCCTTTCACATTTTAGGCTCTCTACCAACACCCCTCATTTGATTCTCCCCTCTATCCTCTCAGAATTCACACCAATCTTCCCAAAGCTGCCAGAACAGTCACATTTTCTCATGAAAATTTCCCACTGCGCGCCACACTCACTCCCATATGCTATTTTTATGCGTTACCTTGAAATAAGCTTGACATTTCATGTGCTGTGTGGAATTGAAATTAAAAAAAAGCTTTCAGAAAAATGTTTATCTAAAAAAAATTACTTTCAGAAAAACATCTCAAAAATTTACAAGTTGTCCAACATCATCCTCCTCTTAGAGAAAGCTTTGTATTCAGCAATTGTAATTTCTTGTACCTGTAATTTCCAATTTGAAAGTTTGATTGACACGCTCCATTATTAAACAGCACACAAGATACACTTATCTGGCATCATTTCAGGAAAGAATATTGCAAGGAGCAAAAAACTGTTTTCACAATACTACAGCTGAATGCTATACTGATTTCAACTGCAGCAGGTCACTGGCTGTATTACAGCAGTAATAAGAGTAAGCCTAAATTACTGCACTTAATTTCCACGCTGTCAATCAATTATACAAAAGAAATAAAGAAATACCTTTCAATCTACCTTGGGAGCTATTTTTGACCTTTCCAGAATTTCAAGGCCCTACACCACTGTGTTTGTAACCCCTGAGATAATACTGCTTCACTTAAAGAAAGTTCAGAGTTCTACCTACCGACCAGATGTTAACACAAAGCATTTTCTCAAATTATACACAACTGGTTTGACCCGTGTATCTTAAAACGCAGAGTTAAATTCATGAAAATTGCATTTGCTGAAGTGTAACAATAACTGTCAGGGAGCATAAAACCCAATGAACCGTGATGCTCATTTCCAGTGTGAACGGTGACAGATCAGATGCTCAGGTGTAAGTTAGTTCCGTGTGATTTATAAGCACCTAGAAGTTACAGGCTTTGTGTGGTCACACTTTAAAGTCACCTTTGGTAAACTACTGTTTACTAAGGCATTACTATTGGCTTTGCTGTTGACTTTGTGGACTTCTGCATGGTGTTATCTGAGCGTATTTAATCCCCAAAGGCTACAGTATGAGCACACTAGCAGAACATACTTCTGCACATTCTCACAATCTGATCTAAAATAGTACCAAGTGGATAGCACAAAAAAAAAAAAGGGTTTAACTCATCAACAGAAGCTTAAGCTTTCCCTGCAGTGGAAAAGTAAACCAGTGGTCTGTATTTACTTAGAAAAATCTTGCTTTTTTTAGCAACTTCCACAGGACTCCCTCTAGTAGTCAAGTTTCAATATTCCTGAAGAGTTTGAAGCACTTTTTTCCCCAGCCTTTTAACAAGACTTAAAAGGCATGTTATGTTTTAGAGAACAGAAGTCCTAGAACCATCACTGATTCTAGCAGGAAAAGCCACCACATTCAGTCATGTTTTGCATTTCCCGAGACATTTTCACACCAAGGAAGCATCATAGATGACATCACTACTACAAACCTAGGTCCAGATTTTGAAGGTTAGCAACAGAAAGCTCCACAATGATCAAGAAATAATCCAATCCTTAACCACACGTACAATTAAATTGTTCCACTGAAAAGTACGTAGTATTTCCACAACATTAAGCACCTATGAGCTCAGTCACTACACGAGTCTAACTTTAAGCTTAGGAAGCAGAAGTGTGAGCCACCAAAAAGGGCAATACACAAAAATTCTGTATTTAAATACAATTGAATGTAAGCAAGAAGAGCTGATATTTGTTTCCTGCAGCTAAACCTACTTCAACTATAGCAGAACATTCAACAGCAACATTACTTACACAGTTGAGTGCTGCCCTATCTTCCACTGGCTCAGCACAACTGTTTGTCACTGCACAGTGACCTGCCTCTGGGAAGCCAGTCTTGCTGGGAAAAAGCTTAGCAAAAACAATTGTTTATTTTTGGCTAAACTGGCCCCAGATCTGGCTCAACATTCAAACTCATGCTTTTGCAAGAACAATGGAGAGACTGGTACAGACCGGGCCAAGGAGGCCACAAACCCACCCCTTCCGAGTCACTTCACTTGCCAACAGCCACCAGCATCACAAATTCTTTATTACAACTCCTGCTAAGCTCCAGCCATCAGAAAACACTAAGTTGACAGGTAGCTCTCGTCTTCAGACATGTGGGCTACAGCTCAGAAAGATCATCTTTTGGATGGGAAAACAAGTGTTTAGCACTGTGGCTGGGAAGCATGGGAAGGGTGCTCCTGGTGGTCCAGTTCACCATCTGACATCCGTCCTGGTAGACCTGTCAGTCAAGCAATTCATAAATGCTGGCCAATTTCAATCTCCTCCTTGGAAGGAAAGGTGAGGCTTTTTTTGTTGTTGTTTGTGGAAGAAAATTGTAAGACAAGAACCAGTGTCCCTGAGACAAAAGGATAAAATTAATCTTTATTTTAAAACAGTCAAGTGATTTTCAAACTTAAACCACTTTTTGTCTAGACATTACAAAGCCTCTCCAAAGTATACACTATTTATTCACAGCTGGCATGTGGCAGCAAGAAACTAGCCTTCCTGAAGTTCTTCATTTTCCTGAAACCCTAACACAGTCTTCTGCTGTCCGTTCCTCATGATACACAAACACTGGGATTAGAATAACAACTACACTTGGACCACTTCCAGCTGCTTCAGTTCTTTATGGAAGCACAGGCTGGGACCTTTATACAACAGAGCTAATAACGTAAACATAACGTAATGCTCAGAAAAAAGGGGTGGGGGGGAAGCAAGCCCTATTTAATCATCACAAAAACTATAAAAAGGCTGTCTAAAAATATCGTATTGATCCAGAAAGATGACATAACCGGAAAAGGCCAATTTCGTTTGCAACACGCCTCGGGTCTTACCAGTCACTCTGTTTTCTCGTTTGAGCTGCCAAACTCCCGACCGGCGTATCTGCGAACTTACAGATCCTCACCGTGGGCAACGGCCCCGCGCCTCCTACGATGTCCCCCCCCCGCAAGTTCCGGGACACGGCGGCTGCCTTGAAACCAGACCTTATCCGCTCCCCGCCTGCCAGGAGGGCGCTCGCCGGCCGGCGAGGAAGAACCGCCCCGTCGGTGACCGGCGACTCTAAAACACCGGCCTCTGCGGGCGGAAAGCAACATGGCCACCCCCAACCGCGCCACATGCGCCGAGCGTGGCGAGGAACCGCCCGCCAGGCGACCGGGCCGGCCCCCCGCGCCGCCGTTCCAGGCTGCTCCGCCTCGCCGCGCCTTCCGGCCTCCCCCCCGCCCCAGCCCCACCAACGCCACCTCAACCCCCCACCACGCCCCCACCCCACATCCCCAGCTCTCCTCAATAGCCCGTGCTTGAGGGCTGGGCTGTTGCTGCCCCTCAGGCGGCTGGACGGGTGCGGTCGGAGCTCCCCGCGCCCTGGCCAAGGCTGAGGGCTGGGGGAGCCGTGACAAGGTAAGGGGCTGATGCGACCCCCCCTCTCCTTCCTCCATCCCCGTTCCATCACTGGTCGGGGGTGCGGTTGTCCCAAGTGTAAAAGCCGCTGTGGCTGTACCTCAGGTAACTGGGAGCAGCTCTCAAAGTCATCCGGTCACAGGTCAGGAAGCCTCTGTTGGGTCTCTTCCAAACCACTTGGTTTTCGAGTTAATAACCCGTTAAAACGAACAAGGCAGCGGTTGTTTTTCCAGCAATTGTTTCCCGGTGCTTATTGCAGGATATCTGTCTACGCACATTGGCTTTACTTAAGATGCCCATAAAATAGCACAGGCACACGAGTGGCTGGTGGAGCGAGGGCCGCTTTTAAGCCAAACCTCCAACAAGTGTTTGTACATTTCAAAGTTGGGTTGTGTTTAAGTGCCACCTCGCCCAGAAAGTTGCTGTATTATGTATCACTAGCCCTCAGGGTCATTGCCCCCAAGTGTTCCCTATGATTTTTATCTGGTCTATTATTTTGGTAAGGGAGGAGAGTTTCCTTTGTTATTTGCAAAAGGAGTTAATACAACTAAATACAAGTTTTTGTATTCTCTCTTCCAATTGCCTTTCTTTACGGTCTTTCAGGATTGGAAAAGTGCTTATGTATGTAAAGGCACCATCACTTTTCATACGGGATGTTGGCACACTGAGTGCACTTAGCGTTTTTGTATAGTTCTTTCTTAGGTATTTATTGATAGGCATTTTAATTTAGAGTCCTCACTAGAAAATTTAAGATAGAAACATGTTGATGGTGTGTTAACTACCACTAAAAATCCAGTTTTGTGTTAGTGGATCTTGTTATTGCATATTTAATAGAAACATCCTGCTTATAATTTTGGTTAGTATCAGTTTAGTCCTTGATGCCTGCATGACTTCTTTGCAAAGCCAGGCAAGCAAAGACATCTGTGAATTCCAAAGTAGGATTATGGCCTCATTCTGATTATGACCTCATTTTGATATTTTTGCTTCTCCATGGAACTTTCTTGTTTGCCTTTGCCCTTTCTTCAGCACAGATTTGGTTTTCACTGCCAATCTTTTAGAAGTCCCTCAGGATTTATCTGTTTCTTCTATTTATTTTTTTTTTCTAGGAGTAAGTGTCGTCTGTAAGCTTTAATTATGGTATATTTTAAGATTTTCTACCAGTGAATCTTAATAAGTCTTCCACACAGTTCAGACAGAGAATGACACAGGTGCAGCACAGGAAGCCCTAAATGAGCTAAAAGAAGAATTTTAAAATTAGAATAAATGGTGCAAGTACAAAACAATGCTACAAGGGCAACTGGATTTCCTGTGGCAGTTATTGTCGGTACAGGATATGTGCTGTGCATGATGCACGGATGCAGAAGAATGTTTATGTGCTTTTAGTACTGATGTTTATGTAAAGTTTGATAGTATTAGTAACATGGATTGTTAAACTGGAGGGTTGAGTAAGGAGCTGAAAATGTGTTGAACTTGGAGGAGAGGGATCCAAAGTAAAGCAGGCTTTTACGATTCTACTCCGTAATGCCACCATTCAGCTTGGCTCCAGGCTAATAAGCCAATCCTAAAGTTTTTCAGAAGGAAGAACGAACAGTGTGGCAGAGCGATTGCAGGGAGGGGAGAGTGCCAGGGTGTGACACAAAATAGAGAGCTGGAAGGGAATGGAGGCAGACTGTATCCAGATCCTTAAGCATATCCAGGGTGTTGGGCACATGTGCAATCCTGGTTAAAACATATTTATGGAAAGCTATGTGCCAAAAGAAAAATCTTAACATAATTGGGAGGGATCAAAACATAAAAGTAATGGATTAAATATTTTTTGTCAAAGCCGAAGGTGTAATTTTCATTGATGAATGAGCTGCAAGCCCGTGTTTCACAGCTGCACACGAAAGGGTTTATTTTTGTGTTTGCTCTTGTCACTGCCTGATCTGCAAGTAATTCTGTTTCCTTCCTTTGGAATAACTTTACTTTTTATTTATTTTTTTTTATACACACTGTTTCTGTGAACATTTTTGTACCTGTAGCTGCACTGGAACACCTGTTCTGTATTTTCTTTCATATTTCTTCTGAACACTTGGAACATATTTACAACCTTTACAGTTACTATCCTCTTCATGTTCAAATGATTCGTAAATAAATTACATCTGTGTCAAATCTTCTTAGATTGGAAGGGTGGAAGATTACATTTTGTGTAGTTAAGTAATGTGTTATTTGAGTAGATAATTGATTTTGCCATGTTTCTCTTGTTCTTCTGCACCAATCTTTCTTCCTCCTTACGAGCTGATAATCGCGTGAAATCAACTGCAGATACTTAACAGGAACTGTGTCTGTACTTACTGGGGGATCTTGCAGAAAATTAGCAAATTATGTGTAACATCTGAGGCAGAAAATTCCATAAGATAATGCAGATTTTAAGGTGTGGTTTAGTTGTAATTTTTTAAAAGTATTCTCACTGAATGTAATTCAGCACTAGGCATTATACTGCCTCTTATGGTCCAGTCTGTGCTACCAGCCTATCATAAAGAATATTATGTGATCAAGTACCATTTATCATTGACTTGAAGACACTTAGGGGACATTCCTGTTATAACTGAAAAGTATGTTTAATTCCAGTGTCTGGGAACTGCTGTCACATTTTGTGAATTAATTACTGAGCTCTTAAGAGAGTGTGCTACTCTACTCCGTGGAAAAAGAATGAAGATGGTAATTTTTCTAGAAGAACATGCAATTTGAAAGATATCAGGGAAACTGGGCCTGTATAGACAGTAGCAGAATAAAGTTTGATTGAGTAAGATAAGGGTTACTAAAGGTGCTGTATTGCTAAACCACTTAGTAACACATGGGTTTCCATGTGCTCTAAGCCTTTGGGATATTGTCAGGTCATTTATTTAAACTTTTCTGCCCGGAGGGAAGTAAAAAAATCCTTTTAGTTCCCAGACACTCTTTTATGGTTACTTGTCTTCAGGAGTAGTTGTTTTTCGCTGGGTGATTAGCTTGGTGCTCTTCATAAAACTGCAAGAGTTACCCATAACAAGGAAAACAGGTTGGTAGGGAGGAGGGCCATAAAGGAGTAAAAGAAGTAGATAAAAAGTAAATAGTATTTTTATTATTTGCAACATAAAACAATAATCATATGCATTTGCTAGGGGTCTGAAAGAGAGCTGTAACAGCATTTTAGTCCAAGTTCTCTAGATTGTATGCTCAGCTGTATTAAGAAAATGATCCAAAACAAGAGCAGAACAATTACAAAATAACCTCTTCAGCTTTCAGTAAGCTAAATGGGGACACATTATTTCATGGGTAACTTTACCTAACTATATTCCAGTCCTCAAGTCTTCCCTACTATGAGCACCTACACCAACAATCTTTCCTTTTAAACATACTCAGGCAAAGTTTTCCTTATATAGCCTGTAGCAAGCAGTCACATGAAGCTTAGTCATCTGATTGCTCTCATTCCCACATCCTGTATAGAGCCTAAAATTTATATGCACATCCACATCCATTGTCTTCTTCAAAATAGGTTAGTGGAGCATTTCTTTAAAGACTTATTTGGGCAGATGTGTTCAGTCAGGTAGTTTCCCACTCCTTTTAGCTTCCTATCTGGAACACTACATTTAAAGAGTGTTTTGCTCTTTGTAGCCTTTCTGGCTGTGCTTCTGCTTATAGAGATGCTGCAGGCCTGCTCCATGCAGACTGGGTCTGTGAGAAAGGACTAAGCAAGAGCAAACCAGAGTGAGTTGAGAACTGAGTGAGGGCAAATCCGATTTAGCAGGAGGATGTAGAATAGCAGTGACTAAAGTAAAGGTGAAAAATAAGAATCAAGTAATGAAACAAGGATGGGTATCAGTGGGAAGAAGAGGAGAAGGAAGGAAAAAGAAACTGAGGACGTAAGACATGAATGAAAGAAGGGGAAAATTGATCCTGTCTGTAAAAGCATCACTTTTTTTCATCTTGAAAGCTCTAATTTAAGCTTCAGGAGCAATGAGAGTGTTAAGAAGTATTGGTTTATTTTAACTAGGTTAAAACAAAAAAGCAATGCAGAGCACAGGTGACTATGAGAGAGTTTAAATGAAGGGAAATTACAGACTTAAAGGGAGGAAGGAGCCTGCTGCATGCTGTCTCATGGGCTATGATTCTCAGCTCCCTATCCCTTCTGTTCAGGTTTCTTCTCTCAGCTGTAGACACACTTTCATAGACCATGACCACCATTTTTTTTAAGTTTTCATTTAGATGCAGGAGTAAACACACTCTATTTTGCTTTTAATTACCCTGACTCTTTTTTTTTTTTCTCAGTAGTTTTTAAAGTGCTAAAATGTTCATCGAGGTGGCAAAAGCAATTTCATTGAAGTCATCTAGATTTTCACCCTGAGAAAAAGAAACATTAGGTTTTATTCTTCTCAAAACTTTTTGATGGTAATGGGCCTGGAACAAGATCTCTATGTGCACGATTGTGTTCATTCTTTAGAAATGAGGGAAAGGGTGGGTGTTGCGTAAATCTTGCAAATGAATATTTTTCCTCTTGAATAATCCAGTTTCTAGTCCAATAATCTACTTCTGTGGAACAAAATGCAACTGAAATCCTGTGCTATTTCAGGCTGTTGTGTTTTAAAAGTTAGCTTCAGGAACAGTGGAAGTAGGAGAAGATTTTATGTGTGGTGTATGTATCAGACACTTCTTCGAAACTGTGTCCTCACCTGGATGCTCTTGAAAACAAGAGATTTTAATGATGATCTTTCTTTGCGTGGCATTAGTCCTGCACAATCCTTTCAAAATCACAGTTCTGTTTCGTTTTCTCTTTGGATATAAGAATGGATGTCTGCAGAAGAAAAAGAAAAGAATGAGAGATGTTCCCATATAATTTCATTCCTTGGATTCCACATAGATAATTTCTGTGGCTAAATTGAGCTTTTTGCTTGAAACCCATCGTGAAGTAAAATGAAGACAAGAGAGCAGTATTCAGTGAATACAAAATTAGGATTAATACAGTGGCTAATGTTACATAAGATATACTCTGTCTCATTAAATGTTGAAAATACATTAAATGTGTAAGATAATAGAATATGTTAGGAAATATTTTAAAAAATATATTTTGTCATGTGTGAGAAACTGAACAGTATTTCTTTCTGTGATATAACTGCTTTTCTAGACAGATAAAATTATTAAACTAAAGAAAAAGGGGGAATTAGTAAATTAATTGTATAGACGGTCAAAGTAGCACCTCAGAGGAAAAGGTGGCAATACACTACACTGAATGGCAGGGGGAAGTTGTTAGAGCTCTGTCCAAAAATTGATATTGTTTACTATTTTCATTAGTGATCTTGGCACAAAAACTAGAACTTGCTAATGAAATTTGTTGACATCACAGAGTTGGGAAATAGTCCCTAGGGTTGTGTCATGCTGGAATAATTGAATGACCTTGAGGAGCAGAGTAATAAAATGGGAAAAAATAGAATTATACAAAGTACAACGTCATGTGCTTAGGGAGTAAAAGCAAAGGCTATCTAATACAAGGTCAAAGCTTGATGAATGGAAGATGAATTTGAAAGAACTGGGTGTATAAGCCAAAGGAAGTGTGACAGTGAGCCACTGACTTGATGTTACTCTGGAAAATGTCAGTTCAGTCCTAGGTAAACTCTTATTTCTTGTGCATGTGGCTGGTGAAACTTCCTCTCTAAAACTGAGAGCAAATCTGGAAACCCACATGCAAGGAATTGGACTTAAAAGAATTGTAAAAAAAATCATTTTAAAATCCCTACAAAAAAAGAGGGGTGGACAAGAGCCTAAAAGAATTTGGAATGTTTAGACAAGTGAAGCTGTCTTTGTATATACTAGTTATAGCAAATGTGACAGGAAAGAAAACTTGGCTTAATTAATTAAATAAATAAAATTATTTTTTCTAAAGCTTTGTTAAGAAATTACTCTAAGCTGGGTATGAATAAATTTAGACTGGAAAGTACAAGAAATTTTTTAACTGCCCAAGCCTTGACACATGGCTCAGAAAAAATATAATGTGCACGGGACACATCGTAGAATGGAACTTGGTTTGTCGTTTGTTTCACTAGAATATAGTTAGAGCCTGCTCAGGTCTGAACGGTCCCATCTATTCCAGCTCAAAGCAACCGTAGTTGAAAACAGACCTGTAGAGGTGACAGATACGAGCGCTGTGCCGAACAAAGGGTGCCCTTAGTAGTTTCTCTTGCCTCTTAGAAGGAAAGACAGCAGGGCTGGAGCAAACGCCTCCTATCTTAATTTCATGGAACTGTAGAATTGCAGGTCTACCTTACCACTTCCCACTGATGCTTCTGATTTCCACATTTTCCAATCTCTATGTCAGTTTTATAAGTCATGCTGAATGAATTATGAAGTGGCATTATTAACTATGTGGAGACCTTTTTGTTTTCACTGTGAACCATGCGCAGTATCACTTTCTTTTCAGCAACAGTACACTAATGAAGTGTATCACTGCAAAATTCTGCTAGGAAATAAGCACGCTCCATTTTAGTTCAGCTTGCTGTACCTAGTCAGCTTTTTTTCTCCTTCCTATTTGAACAGCATGTTCTAATTTTTTCCCTTGCCAGCAAATAGTCAAAATGTTCTCATTAAGAACTTGAGGAATGATATATTGCTGGAATTCAGCTGCCAGAATTAAGCCTTACTTGGCTTCTTGACGTACAGTAGGCCAGCCTAGGAAGAGCCCGTCATGCCTCAGATGTTTGTTTATAATAATTTGTAGTTATCTTGCATAGTCATCTTTCAGTAATCTCAAGTGTAATGACTACAGTAACTACTGTTTAAACTTAATATTTTGCCTAGCTGGAGTAACTTGGCTCTGCAGAGAAACTTTACAAAGGAAAAGGAAGTAGAGCGATAGTCTCTAGACTGCACACAAGTGCAGGTGCCACACAAGATCTCCTCATTGCCTACATCGTCCTTTTAAATCCCCCCTCTTTTTCTGCTACTACATGAGAGGAACTGGATGTATTTACTTGCAGAAGGGTGCTGTCATGTTATGAGAACATTTGAACATTTTTGTTTGGGTTTTTCTTTTGAAGATTTTTGTCCACATGTCCTTCAGAACTCCAGAGAAATCCAGTTCGAAGTTCTCTTCCACACAAAGCAGCCTGAGGACTTTCCTCCATTAATGAGAACAGCCAGCTCTGAACTGGCAGAGTTCAGGCTGTTCTTTGTACAAACTCCATCGAATATTTTAATCTCCATTTGCTTTTGAAAGAATAGTTGGCTCACAATATTCAGGCTTAGTTTTATTCTTACAGCAATTTATAAATCCTCTGCCTCTTGCAAGTGTTACTTACCTTTCTCTCACTGTGTCGCTGTGAAGTAGGAAGGTGTTGCAAATGGTGGGCCAGGTGGTTTGGATAAACAGTTTGTTCATAGGAAATGCAATTTCCATCTGAGAACAAAATATTTATGAATTCATCTTGAATTTACTTCATAGTTTTGGCCAAAAAATCACTGTAAGAAAAAAGTTATTTGGACTTCTTAAAAGACTAAAGTTACATCTTTCTAATTAAAAATACCAAATGCTAATTCATTGATACTTTTCAGTTAAAATCTGCACACTGCAGAATGAAACCTGTTATTTCAAGCAAAATGAAAGTGGAATGTTATTCTACTAGTAATGGTTCTTGTATTCATTATGCACAATAGCCTGCATGATTAAGTATGTACTCAGGTAAACCTATTTTTTACTTTCTTTTTACCATGAAATTTCTTGTTTTAAATGAAAGCAAAGAAACAAACAAAAACTTTATACAGCCTGCATTAGGACTTCTATTTTATTAATGGGAAAACTGAGGAATGAATTTAGTATGTTGTGTCCAAAACC
Source organism: Chloroceryle amazona (assembly GCA_027560015.1). Taxonomy (NCBI): domain Eukaryota; kingdom Metazoa; phylum Chordata; class Aves; order Coraciiformes; family Cerylidae; genus Chloroceryle; species Chloroceryle amazona. Next base: position 130,166 of record JANHFX010003223.1, on the reverse strand, counting down.
AGTCTGTGATTAACCTGGGTACAAAGCTTGGATTTTTCAGACTTTACCCAAGACTCTTCTTGTGTTCTAATCAGTGAAGTGAAACTTTCCTTTCTCTCTCATCCATTTTCCTTAAACTTTGTATAATAATCATAACTTACTGAAAAAAATCCTTTGATATACTGTGAGCTGGTGTGTACTTAACATGTGGAACGTGGTGAGTGTGGACGCAGGAGGGTGAGGTCTCGCTGCATAGGATCAGGAGTCTTGCCAAAGGCGTAGCTGAGGTCAGGCTTTTGTGTTCCCTGCAGTGCTCATACTCTGCATAGGAGGTTTGCAGTTAACCCTGCCTCTCTCTGGTTCTAACTTATATTTTAAGTGTTGTCATTCACGTGGAAATTGGTTTTCCTCTAACTGCTCCCATAATGGGTATTTTGATGTCAATTAATAAACCTCTGTACTAATGGCGCTTATTAGATTTGTCACGGTACTTTAATGCATTGTTTTTGGAAGACAGACAGAAAGTACTTAATGATTGCCAGATCTGTCTTTTATCCAACTTTGACAGTGTCTGGAAGAATATATCTCTACAAATAAAAAGGCTAAGTGAATGGTAATCTTTCTCACACAGCTTTCTATTTTTTTCTGTAATAAGCCTTGGATTCAGATCACACAGTAGCCACTCTCCATAACAGCCATAGCTACCACTAGGAGTTTCTTTAAACCTGTTTTGAAGTCATTAATAGTTTTTGACCCACAACACCCACAATATATTCCACAACTAGGTATTTATTGAAAAAGTATTTATTCTGTTAATTTTTAAAGTGGATTCCTTATCGTTTTGTTCCTGGGCTATTGTTCCCTCCTCATCTTCCCTATACCATTTGTGGAGACATCTGTCATAACTTCCTTTCTGTTTAGATAGCTGAATTACTGGTTCCTTGCACAGAAGTTTTCTATGTCTTTTTGTTTTCTGTGTCTCCTCTAGTCTACTCTTAAACTATGCCATTTTTTTTGGAGGGAAGGATTAGAGCTCTGCAGTAGTCTTTACTTACTCTGAACACTTAACCTGCAGGCTGTTTAAAATAATGTTTTATTTTCTTGATAGGATTTTACCCTTTCAGTTACTTTTTAATTTTATTTTAATAGGAATATTTTATATGCAATATTTTTTCCTTAAACTAGATCAGTATGCTGACTACATTTTATCACTATTTTTTTATCATCCATATTCTCACACCCCATTACATAACAGCTCTGTGGCAAACATATTATTTATAAATAATTTAGAGCACTTTATTTGGTTTTGAACAGTATGTAGCCTCTGGGAATAATGAAGCACTCCATGACTTGTCAGCCCTACGGGGATCTTCTGGTATTTCTGTCTAGACTGCTTATAATTTATGGACTTCCCACTGAGAAATCCTAATTTAACATATATTGGAATATATATATGGTCTTACTGTATTTCAGGAAGCATATTTTCACCTGTTGCCTTAGGTGCAGCCCAGAATATTTTGTGCTGGTTACTAAAACCATCTAAGAACTGAAACGGCATGCAGATTATTCATGGCTGGTCTGAAAATAATTTGTAAAAGCCCTTAGTAGACATGCGCTCATTTTTTCCCTCAGATCCATGCAGATTCCCAGAGTATTTTTGAGACATTATTAGCTTTGTTTGCACTTCATATGTACCATGCAAAACTAACTACATACGTAATTAGGCCCAGCTCTGTAATCCAAAATATCCACTCTGATGCAGAACATATAGTAGCTTTGCTGGTGGCATAAATTTCAATTAGAAATACTCATTTGAAGTAAACACCATAAATGGTTAAATTCTGTTTGCATAGAGGTCAGTGCTAAAACCCTTGTTTGATTTCACTGGGATCAAAATTCCATCTCCAGTGTGTTTTTCTTCTTCTTTTTGAGATTGTGCGTATTAAATGAATTAAAACGCAGAGATACTTTGAGACAAGAGAATAATAATTTATTTCCACAATTGTCGATTGTTATGGATTATGCAGAAGGGAAAGCAGCCAAGCCATGCTGACATATTTAAGACGTCCAAGAAGGGTGTATGCAGTTGAAAGAAATATAGATCCAAGGTACAATATTAGGTATAAAGTGTTTCTAAAGAATAATAAAGTAACAACACGAATCGTTAATTTCCTGGTACTGACACATCTCTGTTACACAGCAACCAGAAAACAAATCAGCTGCAGGTTTTCTATTGAAACTGGCAGAGAGAGCATCTGGGGGTTTGATTACCCTATTCATGCAAACATACCTTATACCCGATGTAAACAAATAGCACATCACTGGGAACTGATGTCAAAGAGACTGCCGTGCTGGGTTCAGGAATGAATTTCAGATTATCTACTGTAGGTGGTACTTCTGAAATTATTTCAATGCTGCCACGACAAGCACTTATATATTAGGATAATTTCACCTAGTAGCTTAGCTAAGTAAAGTGAAATATGAATATATTATTTTTATATCTGACTAAAGTATGTAAAATAGGAGTGTCATAAGTAACACTAATAAGCATGGTTTCAGACCATAACTTTATGGGATTAAAATACAAACTCCTGGTGACTGTTACTGCTGATATCAATTTACCCTCAACAGGGCAGGCAGTACAGGCCATGAATGTTGGCTTTTCATGTCAAAAGAGGTTTAAGGTGAGTATGTTTTTAAAAAAACCCTTCTATTTATGGAGCTACTCAGAAATGTACATCTCGTTTCTTTTTTATGTACTGTAATTACAGAGTGTTTTTTATAGGTTGGGAAATAGCAGAACTATTTCCTCAGTTCACCACATTTTTATTGAAAACTTTTACTTTTTTTTTAAAGTTCCCTTTATACTGTTGCAGTGGGTACCTTAAGTAAAAATGAGGCCAAAGAAACTTTGGGAACAAAGACTTCTAGACATTTTTAACTATGTATTTGCTCCCACTGCATTTCTGCCTTTTCATCATACTGTTCAGTCCCTTTCTCTTTCAGAAGAAAATGAGTGACTTGTGTACATCTTATAAGCACATCTTCTGATTTATTTCTCTATCTGTGCTTGTATATGTTTCTGTAAAGCTGTTCATGTGTTTTTCAATTTAATCTATCCTTCCAGCTGTATTCCTTACAGCTAAAAGAAGCTTTTAGAAGCACCGGTAAAAATTTAAAAATATGTATTTGTTGATCTTTTTAGCTGTATAGCTAAAGAAACCTTTATTCTCTCACTTCAGAGCAGTCACTTTGCAATGATACGAATCCTGATCTCTGAAGTTCTTTATGATTAAGTACCCAAAATTAGTCTTTCCTGTAGTTACAGGATAAATTTCGAGTGCTATATAAATGTCTCTCAAAATAAATGCAAGTGCTAAAACCTATTCAAGTTAATAGAAAATCTCTGAATTGCCAGCCTTAGCAAGAGGTCTTCCTCTGTGGCAAAGGAATTGGCTTTTGGCAGAGAGATTTGTTTATTGCAGTGAGACTTACACAATAAGGCTACATCAAGGCTGATGCAGCCAGGGAACATTCCTGGACATTGGCACTTGATCCTCAGTGCTGTTGAATACTTAGCACATTGCGCAGTCCTAGCCTCTGCCAATTAACACTCAAACAGTTCCCAAGCATGGTTCAAGAGTTTAGCACGATCAAGGGCCTGTTCCTAATAGGCAATTTGGCAGAAGCCAGCCAGTATGGGAATATTAAATACTATGGCTGCAGACTCTCTGACAGCTGGTCTCAGTTTTAAAAAGCACATCTGATTTACAGTATATAAATAGCTCTATGTTAGTAAGGCTAGGAAAGCAGGAGGCACAAACTTCTGCTGCAATTGCTAAGTGTATCTGAGTGTCGAATTAGAGCTACCTGTTTTGCTGTGACAGCTCATTTCAGACATCTCAGACAGAATGTGAGGATTTAAGTGCGGTCAGTAATTTCCAGCCACATCTAATGCCATTATTTGGACCATCAGCTGAACACATGTGCAGCAGGCTCAGTACTTCTCAAACATCTTGAGTCTCCTGAGCCCTTTCTGTGCCAGTGGATCCACAGATGTGTAGATAACTAAAGTTACCATAGTATGAGTTGTGTAAGAAGCAAGGTGGCATGCTCTGCATGCTTATGCTCATGCAATGCTTATGCTGGCTCTGCATGCTTATGCTCATGCAATGCTTATGCTGGCTCATAAAGTACAAATCACTTCAGAACTCATTTGCATTGCTCCTCACTGTTGTTTACTGTGATCAGCATGGATATCAAATAAAATCCCTTGGTAGTAATGTCTTTTTTTTTTTTTGTTTAATGCACTTGTTTTTAAATAGTAAGAAATAAAAGAACATGTAAACACAAATAGAAAATATCTCAGTCACACTTGCCAAATTACTTTATTTATATTATGACTACAGATGAAACATAGTGCCAGAAAAGAGACAATCTATCAGACATTATTACTTATACTCCAGCTGCCAAGGAAAAATTCTGTCAGTAGCCTTTGATAATATTTGGACCAAAAATACACGGATGTGCAGCTTTCAGCATTTTCTACGATGTGGAGTGCAACTTCTCTCACAGGTCCTCTGTTTCTGGAACAGTGTTGGAATCCGAAGGCTGAATGAACACTACAGGAATATTCTCAGATGTCCATCCTTTAGGAGTCCTATTGAAGGATCTTCTGGTAGCAAGAGGGTTTGCAAGGATCATGAATCTGGGATCATTTAGCATCAGTAGATTAAAGTCTGGTACCTTGAATTTAACCAGCTTTGATGCTCTCTCAAAACCACCAAAGGGAGTGGCAACTCTGTAGATATGAAAGAAATAAAAGTAAAATGTGATTTTAAAAATACCCGTTTTCTTTTCCCAGGATTTGAAAAGAATAGAAACTACTTTAATGATACATATTTGGTACAATTTCTTGTTTATATTTTCCAGCTTTTCAGAAAAGTATTCTGGTTGTTTTTCTGGCAAATTCACTTTAAGATCTGATTTGTTTTCCCTCAGGTAAAACCTTCAGCCTTCTTCAAAACTGAAATGGATGGAAAAGCGGAGAGAAGAAGATGTTGCACGAAAACCTTGTCATTAGTGAGTCACAATTACTAAATTGATTTTGTTGGTGATAAATTGATAAGTCTGAAAACATTGTAAACATTGTTCAGCACATTCTCTCTAGCAGGTAATTAGTTCAGGAAGTTCTCACCCCATTTTCTGCTATGCCCAGTTGTCTGCTCCTCCCATTGCACTATATCTCAGCAACATATCGTTGTACCAGTTAGAATGTTTGTGGGTTGTGCTATAAACTTGGGACACTTATGTTATTTGGCTTAATCAGAGCCTCTTCAAAACAAAAGAGCATTTTAAAATCCAAATTATTTCAGCAATCTGATTTATATCATTACCCTCAAACAATTGCGGCAATAGAAGTGAGGAGGTAGTAAAATGTAATGTAAAGCAGAAAGGAACCACCTAAGACAACAGGCTCTGGAAAGGAGGGCAATGGTCGAGGACTTCTTACACCAGCTTTGTTTCTGAAAATGTTTATGTAACTAAATCTTAAAACACTAGCTGAAACTGGCCCCCGGTCTCCAGTCAGTAGTTTTCATGTTATTTAATGTGAATGTTCCCTCAGGCGATAAGCCTGAGAAACTAACAGATAAGAAATACTAAGCAGGAACTGACTGTTACATACATTTGCAAATATTTTAAAACAACAGTATTTCCAAATACCTCCCATGATTCTCCTGTATCTGTAGATATTTAGGCTGAAAAAAACCTTCCTCACTCCTTTGTAAAAGCAAATGTGACCAAAGAGACTATTATATGTGCTCTGCATTTTGATCAGCCGCATAACTTTGCTGGGATACATTTTGTCCAGTTAAGGCTGCCACATTTTTAAGCCACACATTAACACCTGATTACCTAGATACATAGTGGCATGCAAAAACGAATCTCTGTTGAAATTAATTTCACCAGATATTGTGTGTTTAATACAAAACAACAGATCTCCTGGTACCCAGTGTATCTCTATATCCAGTGGCACCAGGTATTTTAGCAGAACCTCAGAAAAATTAGAAGAGATAATTTGAATCTGTGACCTAAAAGAAATAATACTGCTATGTCACTACACAGATAATTCACTCAATTTCATTACAAGCAGTGTTTGTTGAAGGAGATGGTGTTAACTTCAAAGGGTCAATCCTATAAAATATAAAAAATCCTGAAAGTTCTGGGCATGCACATTACTGAGAGAAGAGCACTGCTTTGTATTAAGCTGTGAAACTATTTCTGAAATGAAAATCAGGTGAGATTTTACAGCAGCAGACAGTCCAGGCATTAAACTCTGTTGAGGTCAAAGGAAATTCTTTATACAAATGCCTGTGGCATCAGGCTTATCTTGTGAAACTGTCTTCTAGGTCACAGTGTCAAATGGGATACCATATGATACTGATTAAATATAATTGCTTGGTAATTGCCACCGAGTGAATGTGGTGTTCTAATTCTTACAGGATAATAAAGATTGTTTTAATTGCTGCCCTAATTAACATACACATTCTCACATTGTTTTCATATTTAATTCTCATCAATATGTAAGTTAAAGGAATAATCAATATCAACAGGACAATAATAGCTGTATAAAATGCAAAACAATTCTCTAGTGAAAAACTTCCTCTCTGTAGTATTTTGGGCATTTAAATTAGGCATGTTTCTGTAGGTAACAGAAACAAGAGGGCATTCTGTGGGAAATCAAATATCTTGCGAGAAAAAGCCCACATGTAGTTCCTGTGCAAATCTGGCCTCAGATAATTATGCATTCCTGCATGCTAGGCAGTAGCACATGATGATCAACATAAAGGAGAGTAGAGTAATTGGGTAATAGATGTTAATTTTCCTTTACAGCAGCAGTATATTTTTGTGAGCAATAACTTGTCTGACAACATGGTGTTGTAATGACCGGTGTTGTAATGACCTGTGTTGTGTGTTCATTGACTGTATCACTTGAGGTCTGATTCATTGTATAGAAGCCTAAAACTCACGCGTAACAAATTCCAGTAGTCTTTGCTCATAATAAGGGCGGAAGTGCTGATTCAGAGCCATGGGAAGTGGCACCAGGAGGTGCAAGACATTGCTTAACATTCACTTTGAATATTCCTAAAAAGTAGATGCACGATTTAACAATAGCAGGCACAACCATGTTTATTATTAAGTATTGTTTTATCAGGTCTTTTTTTTTATTTATTTCATGCAGTCTTTTTTACTGAACATTACATTTTCTCAGCATTGGAGGCTACTTGTAGTTATTGTTTGGGAAAGTCTGAATAGATGTTTTAACTCTGTTTTAATCTAAACATAAAGAAAAAAAGTGAGTTTCACATTTTAAAGTAGGTCTATCATTCTTAGAACATTCTGCTTATTGCTAAATCTGTGCAAAAATGAGGTGTAGGAGCAAAGAACCCGACCCTGCAAAATGCTCATAGCTTCGTGGTAGCTTAGTGCAAGAGCTAATGCCAATTTTACAGAGGTATTTGGGTGCTAAGGAACAGGCTAAGCACCCAGCTTCCACTAATCTCACATAACTTCAAGTTAGCACCCAAAATTCCTTTGAGGCTCTGGATCTCAGCATTTTTACAGTAGAGTTCAGAATCCATTAATCAATAAAAAGAGAGACCAGTCCAGATGGACTGGATTCCTGCAGTGTTTTTGTAACAGTAGCCTTTTGGAACTGAGAAAGCTGAGCGAGAATTTATCTGGTAGGAGAGGCAGAACTTGTCAGACTTGCTGCATTTATGTGAGTAAAATGTAGTGCTTTGTATGTTAATCATAATCCTACCTTTGACGTTTTATCCAGCTCCATGAAAGGAGATGGAATAAATATAACTGATATTACAAACTCTTCAACAAATGTAGATTTGTGCTTTCACGCTGATGATTACTAGGTTCTTCCACACTGGTAAAAGGCAAGAAAATTTCTCTCCAGTAAATAGTTCTTCAGTCCTAACAGGAGATATTGTCCAAGGGAAATCATTTATCTGCTAGCACAGATTCATTTTCTTCCAGGAGGAGGAAGAGTAGCCTGGTCTGAACAGTCTGTTGAGAGATCCTCAGAACCCAGATCATGCACTCTGTCTAGTGCTGTGTGCTGTTAAACCATTACTGGCTGTCTCACAGAAAGCCCTGCCTCAGAAGGCAAATGTGCTTGACATTTGCTGCCATTGCTTCATCCCTCTTTGACCTTGCAGCATAAAATGCATACTAATGTGTGCTAATACCTCTATGAATTCCTTAGTTCTGATTCTGCTAATAGTATAAAAATTGCACTGCTCCAGGGTTGAGAGTCACCTCATCATTGCTGGCAATAGAAAAAAAAAAAAAAATCTGAATGTCGTTTAGCGCTTCTAAGCCATGCATGTGTGCCTGTGTTCCACCACATCACACATCCCCAGCTGCTGAAGCTGTGTATGTTGTGTAACAAGGAAAGCTGAAAGGAACCCCAATATGGTCTGTAAAGTCTGACTCCTGTTTAACATTTACCTCAGTGAACAGGAAGGAATCTCAGGTCCATTTCCTTTGGGAGTCCTATGCATCATACTTACTGTTAACCACACCCTCTCCGGACAATGATGACTGTACCAGTGTTTTGCAGAAGAACAAACATAATGGTACTATATCGAATGCTGAAGCATGATAGAAAGCCTTGATTGACACCCTCAGTGATAACAAAATGGTGCCATTATATCACACTTTAATTGTTTAATACAGTATCATTTGCTTTCTCTCCAAGACTGCAATTAAAGAAGTCAAGGGTGCTGTGACCTGGATGTCCAGAATGACTTACTAGGATATTGTGATGGATTATATTTGTATGCCTTGTGTTTTGAATTTACCAATTTCACAGTCTAGACCTGGATTGATGTGCTAGGTATTAGGGTTTTGTGATGGTTACAAGGAAGAATATTGACCTTTCCCTTCTGCGAATGCCCATATGTTCAAGAAATTCAGACTGTGGTGAGGCACAGTTCTGCCGTGTTGTACATAGAGAAAATCCCCATAGAAACAAATACGAACAGTTAGTGGTGTAAAGAGGGCAACTATCAGAATATGGGACCACAGAGCAGCCAAAAATCCACAAAGAAGCCATCAGATACCATCTCAAGACACATATTCCTATTAATGGGGCCTCTGTGCCCTGTCAGATCCTGTCTTTCACAGTAACAATTTGCATGCTGGACTCAGAATCTCTCTTGTAAGAGGGAGAGCTGATTCTGTCTCTATTGCATGTATCTTTGGCAGTTTTTGTTGGGGTTTTTTTGTTTGGTTTTTTAGTTACAAGAACTATAGTACATAAACTGTGCTGTTACTGTTCCAATGTTAGCAGCTGTGGCACATCTCTATGGCTCGTATTTGCTATTTTGTCTGCTGAGAAGGGTGTGTCACACAGACTTAATTATTAACATGGCAATGTATATTGCTGTTAGGAAATCAGAGTTAGTGTAGTGTCTGCAGTGCCAGGTTTAATGTTGAACTGTGTGGTTTTTGTATTCATAGTTGAGGCCCACCAGAATGGCAGGAACACAAGTGATGTTTGTGGTATTTTTCACTAAGTTTATATTTCCATGAGATATTTTCTTTTTCAATAGATTGCTGTCTGGTGTTCGGAGAGAGAGTTTTGGTTTGGCTCAGCTGCCTGGGACTCAGCAGGGGTTATTTAGAGAAAGTTGTCCAGAACTTCAATAAATAAAGTTGGTGTGAATGGTATGAATAAAAGCAAAAGATTTAAATACAAATGTGTTTTAAAGCTTTCAAAATAGTTCAAACCGCAGTACTGTTCATATACCTAGAAGTTCTCCTGAGAGCCTTAGTAGAGCCTTCACTCTCAGATTCTATTCTACTTTAAATGTTTTTTTTCTATCTGCTTGTAGTGTTTTACCTGTTAATTTGTTACCGAAGGTTGTTGAAGATATACAAAAATTAAATGCAATAAAATATGCAATCTGCTATTTAGCATAAGGGATTGGTTGAGGGATAAAGTTCATTGTTCTATCATTGACTAAAAAACAAGTCATGTGAGTTGCATTAGTAAAAAAAAAAAAGAGTGGTTTGCATATACAGCTTACAAGTGATGTTTTGACTGAGAGTTTCCCTGATAGATCTTACGATCCTGTACCCACCAAAGTTAACAACAGAAATATTAAAAGGAATTTGAAGCATCGCTGTAGCCCATGTTTGTTTCCCATTTATTGACTACATTGCATTCTGATTCCTTCTTTCTTTGAATATCTTCAACAATATTCAATTTACATTCCTGGTTCTGTGATTTATTTTTGTGCCCATACTTTAGAGAGAGACTAGTTTCCTCCTTAATGCTCTTCTTTGCCACCTGTAATCTGTACATGGTCATGTTTATGCATATACTTGTAAATACAGGTGGTAGGTTTTTTACAGCTGGTGGAAACATTCAATTTCATACTCATTTTTTCTGCACTGTAAAATCCAGTGTCCATTTAGAATTACCTGTTAAAGCTCCTGTAATCAGGCAGTTCTGGCTTTGCTTCGGGTTTAAAAAGTTTAGGATATAAAGCTTCCAGCAGCTCTGGGTCATCCCTAATGGCTTCTATCCAGGGAGACTGATAATACTTTGGCACAGAAGTACTGTTGAACTTTTCAGGAGGAATTTCTTTCAGTGGTCCAGAATATCCTGCAAAACAATTAAGGCAAAAACATTATAATAATACTTTGCATTTTCTTCTTCCTTACCACCATTCCATGTAACTAGGAAGTATTATACCTTCATTTCATAGGCAGGTAAAAAGAATAATTGGACCAAGTCACCTGACTGAAGCTACACAAACCCAGAAAGCTGGCAGCAGGAATTTGTAGCTTTTCAGATAACTGCTCTAAAGTATTCCTCCCTTTTTTGGGGGGTATGTTTACTTTAGTTTTATATAAATTTGTTTCTATTATAAGCATTTGTTTGGGCTGAATTAACAAAATGATTTTAAAAACGGCCTTTTGGTCACAGCTAAGGTAATTCTATAGTCGTTTGGTGAAGAAATATTAAAAGCAGTATCACAGCCATTATAGTGGAGTTTTTGTCTTTGCCTCTGAAATTGTCCTACCCACTTGGTTCTCTGGTCCTTTTCATTGTCTAAAAAAGTGAAGAATCATTTTTTTTTCTCTGCATAGTCACCTGAGGATCAGCTCCAATTAGTTTTTTATTAAATAATTAATTTCCTTATTCAGTGTGATTTCTTTCAAAGCCAGGTACAATATGGCAGGAATAAATATGGGGGGGGAGGATGCCAGACCTTAATGTACAACTTAAAGAATGAAAACCAGCAAGGGATTATTTAATTATATGACTTACATTATTTATTTGAAAAACAAGGGAAATCTATTCTACCTTTTTGACCTCCCACTACATCTAGCTCTTTTAATTGATTCTCTTTCCTTCTATCAGCTTAAAAAAACCCCAGTTGTTTAATATCTACTCTTTTTTTTTTTGCCAGACCGTTCACTGGCTAAAGAAAGGCGAAGATTTCTATCATGTCTTAGCAATGGAAATTACCTCTGTTTGCACTGTATTTGACCAATGGATGAAGGGAGTCTTAGCAGTCACTAACAGAGTAGCATTGACCTAGTTTACATAGACTAGAAATGGTCTGCACAAAACATGCATTGAGTAGATCCGAACAAAGAATGAATTTGTAAAATCCACAGTCTGCTCATGGATAATTCATCAACAGGAAGAAGGGCTATATCACTGAATAAATTAATTAAAACAAATTAGCCTTCTCTAGTCTTTAAAGAATACAAAATAAGGATTTCTTGTATCTCTCTGCTTTAAATAAAGACAACAGTACCCTCACAGTTAAGGACTTAAAAAAGAACAGTTTATGTAGCCAGAGGCAAATTCCTTTTTAAGTTACTCCTCTGTAAAGGTTTATAGCAAAACTTCCAGTGAGTTCAGGTTGACATTTATGGGTAATTAAACTGCAATGGATAACTTTCAGACTGTTGAGCAGTGATTTGCATATTAGAAACAAAAGTTTAGCAAACAAAAAAATCAATATGTTAATCTTGTTTCTCATTGTTTGTAAGACCAGTAAATATAGGAGCAGTCTCCCTTGCTACTGATGTATGTTTTCAGTTTAGGGAGAAGGGGTACAAAAGGCATATCAAACCTCTAAAAATGAAGAGAAGCAACTTTATATTTCTGTGGGAGATTCTGTTTTACAAAGAGGTCCCTTGTTTGCTGTGAAATGAGAACTAAATATATTTAACATCTGTAAACCCATCTGTTACCTGGGGCAATGTTGTCAGGATGTGGTGGGCTCCGGGGATCGGGTGTATTAGGAGGTGTCATTGGGGCATGCTGGGGAATTCCTTCCACACTGAGGCCGTCCATTTTAACGCTCTGTATGGGCTCTCCACGCTGCATCCAAATAGAAATAAGTATCATTGACAGTATGGGCAAAAAAACCTCAGTGATCCTCTGTTGAGGGTTGGAGTGATACCCCAATTTACAGCCCAGATCTGAGAGCCGGGGTATCTAGCCAAAGATGTACTATCTTGTGGTTTGATACCCTGTGCACTAGATAGAAATCCCAAGGGTTAGCAGAAGGTGAAACAGTTTCACAACTCTCTTACGTTGGCTATGTAAGCAAAAATGAGTAATTTTTTCAGTGTTAAGAATATTAGCCCAGCACAACTGTAAATGTACATATTACAAGTGTGTGAATGCCTTATTGAAAGGACTGGAGGTGTTGTGAGCCAGGTCAACAAGTCTTCTAAAGCCTTATAACCATTCAGCTGAGTTGTCTCATCTTTTCCTGAGTTTGGGCTATTTAAATATTGCTCTGCTGTCTGTGAAGAGAGTTCATCCCATCTGTCGCTTAAACCAATCATCACAAAATCTACCTGTGAATGTCTCTTCTCCAAAATTACTAATGATAAAACAAGAGGAAATGGCCTTTAGTAGCTTCAGGGGAGGTTTAGATTGGATATTAGGAAGAAATTCTTCACTGAGAGAGTAGTTAGGCACCGGAACAGGCTGCCCAGGGAGGTAGTGGAGACACCATCCATGGAGATGTTTAAAAACAAGTAGATGGAGCACTTGAGGCTATGGTCTAAGGGATGGATGGATAGATGTTAGGATGAACGTTGGACTTGATGATCCTAAAGGTCCTTTCCGACCCTTATGATTCTATGTGGGCTGTGTGGTTCACAGCAAAGAGGAGATCACAAGATCTACTTTGGTAGGGGGGCCCAGAAATGTGTCTCCTGGATCACTAGATACTAGAAGGTCTTACGTGCCAAAAATCTGGCAAGTTGGAGAAATTTGAGTTTCAAAGCACCAATTCTTCAAAGCATCTCCTCCCATATCAGTGGAAAATTCACTGCATTTGTTGAATTGCTTTTGTTTGGCATTTTCTTTTCCTTTATTTGTAATAGAAATAACAACTTCAGTACAGGTCCCTTTCTGGAGGTTCATGATATGCTGTTATTTTCCACCTTCCTGTCAGGCCATCACTTTTAAGGAAACATCCAGAGGCTAAATCATTGTTGCATAAATATAGAATTAGATTCTCATAAGAAGTCAGTATCTTATTTTAGCTATGACACATAGGCTAAAAGCAATTTAAATATAGACTGGTTTAGAGTAAGACTTTTTTAAAGTAGGAAAGCAAACAAATAATACTTGTTTAAACTTGAAACAAAAAAAAAAAGATCAAGGCAGAATATTTTTTTATCCATCCTGAGGTATGTTAGATTACTTTTGGCAGGCAGAATCATAACGATGATGAAGACAACTATGGTGGTTAAATAGGCATTTAAGGGAGGGGAACAGAAAGCAGAGAGGCATAATTTTGGCTTGTTAGAATGTGATATTGACTGTACAGTATGTGCACTCTATGTGGTTTTGTGGGAGGAAGTAAACTAGAGGGGAACTGATCTGTCAGACTTTGTAGCAAAAGCATGGAACTGGATATAGAAATTCTGACAAGATTGTTGGTGCTGTGCTCAGCATTTATCTCTGTAACTTCCAATACTCAATAGGGGGAGAAATTGGAGCAACCAGTATTCATAGATAGGCTTCTAAATAATAGTGTTCCAATAATAGCTTTGGATGTTTAATAGAGTTAGGCAGATTTTTATATGGGATTCACTTATGCAGATTTATTTTTAAAAGGCAGATTATTCAAAAGTCAAACACGATCCCATTTGATCCCCATGTGATTTAATTTCTGTTGAGTGACCAAAGAAGTCTGAAATAGCTATACATAAAAAAAAAAGACATAAACATTTTTTTCTTCTATGACACAAGATACTAAGTCATACTTTTCTTCCTGAGTAAAGTTATTTTTTTGTATGGGGAATGTAAAGGTCCCAGAATTACAAATGTGTTTACCTTTACAGCCAACAAACATAGAAAATACCTTCTTCAAGAAGGAAACAAAAATATTTTTGAGATTTCAGCTGTAATATTGGAAATACTGACCTCAGCTCCAATAATCACCTCTCTGACTGTTGTGAGATCCCTCAACCTTTTGGCTAGCATGGACAACAGTTAATTGCAAATGCATCTTTTATTGTCTGCTCCCAAAGCCTCATTATCAGATGCAACTAGACAAAAAGTCTTCTTAGAGTCAACAAGTTGTATGCATTTTATTGTTTCTGATTAATTTACAAGGGTGTGTATTTCTTTAGTAAAATTAAACGTAACATGGGTAAGCCCTTTGGTGCTTTGCTGTTCTGTTAAGAAACTGTTTCTTGTTTTTACTGATACAAGCTTTAAATTACATCACAACAATACAATACATATAGTTATTATTTTTCTTATGCTAAGTGAAGATTAAAGAAGAATTGAGTCAAAGTCTGTAGGGGTTGGATGCTAATACAATCCTAGCACCACCTATGCAATGATTAGCTATAAAAGCTTCAGGGAAAGAGAATTGCTTTTCTACAATAAATATTCTGTAGGTTAATTAATAGTAATAATTAACTTCTGTAGCACCTATTTCTTCTCATCTTCAAAGCAACTTAAAAGTACCGGGACAAATTCTGCTCCTTAGTTGCATCCCGTTGTATTGGAAAGCAGTGGGGATACATACATGCAACTGAGAAGCAGAATTTAATACAATATTGAAATTAGAGGGGCTGCTCGTGGGCTGTATTAGACTGGGCAGAGTATTCATATTAAAATAATCAAACCTTGCAGCACATTGGAGAGTTAGGTAAAACTTATGTCATTGTCCCTATTTGCAGAGGTTAAGCAAAAGGTTTCAGTATTTTGCAAAGTCCACAGATGAGCCAAATGCATTTAGTTCCTGCCCTGAGGATTCCCAGGTTATCACTAATGCTTTAACCCAATTCCTGAAGGACTAATTTGTAGATTTCTTTCAGTGACAATCTCCATCCCTTTTCCCTGTTAAGACAGGAAAGCCAGAAGTGTGCTAGTGCCAGTTGTGAGAGTCGGTTTGCAACCTGGGAAGCATATTGAGACCACCAACCTATTTGAGTAGAAATACTGGTTGCATGAAACAGACTTCTATTTCTTCCAACCTTTTTACATTAAGTCTCACATTAACTGGTTAACTGCCAACAGTAAAGGAGACAATTATTACAGGATAAGGACTGTAAACACTAGTAACTTAAATCAGATTTGAATGAGAAAGATTTGAATCTGGTGCGCTTAAGTATTAAGGCTTTCAGAATTTTTATATGCCGATAGGAGCTCAATAAAATGCAAATGGCTCACTCTGTATTAGCTTCATTCTAGTACAGGATTTTGCTTTTATTCTTCCTGAGACTACAAATACATCATGCACAATGAGTATCACGAGCATGAAGGCAAACCAAGCGAGTCTCACTGTGCTTCCTTAGTAAGTTATTACAAAATACTCACGTTTCTTGGCTTGTTTGCTACATAATGATAATTTTCATAGGTATATTTATCAGATCTCCGCTGACGCCTCTTGAAGAGTCTTGCACCTCTGTTGCTGAGTGTCGATAGTTCCTCTACCATGATATCTCTGGGGGTGCTGACCTTTTTTCCAAGATCTAGGCTGGGTGAGACTGCAATAAAATGGATACATACCTCTGTTTCTCTTAACTGCTTGATATTGTATAACCTACACCTGAAATCCAACAACATGTTAATACATGTTTATCTAGCACAACGCATAGCTTCATATGGTGTTAGTGAAATTATCTAATCCTCCAACATTTTGGAGCAAAGAATTGAACACCACAAACCTTTTGAAGATGCTAAGCACCTTAAACTCCAAATTTACTTCAGTTGAATGTCAATTCAGCTGTTATCTAAACCAGGCCTATTACGTCCTGCACACCGTCTTAACAGCAGCCTAGTAACAACTGACTTCTGCTGAAACCAGGAACAAAATTCATCTGACACCAGGGTTCCCACATCAAACCTTCCTTTAACTTTCTGTGTCCTATATTGGATAGATGAGCAAGTAACCCCTTTTAAACATGCCTACCAGCTTCTTATTGCAGTATTTATTGCTTATAAACATTTTGCTTTCAATTATTCTTTAATATTCTGGCTTGCTTTTGAAATCCAGGCCACGCTTTGCACTTTTAGAAAAGTTTGAATTCGAAAGTATTTTTTAGAAAGTATTTTTTAACTCTGTTTTTAAAGAAGCTTTCAAAATAAAACTCAAGGTTTTGAAAATGAGAGTCCTAACAAAGAATTACAACATGATTCTTGGAACGGATATATTTAAAACTTTTTAATTCCGGTGCCCAGTGTAGTATTAACATTATGTATAAATTAACTGCAGAAGGTACCTAATGTCAGTGTTAATATTGCATATGCAGAGTTTTGTTTTTAGTAAAGGCATGTTCAAGATGGCATATGTCTCCTAGTGACTTTGTGTTGGAAAAACATTGTGATTTGCTGACATACAGGATAACTTAATTGAGACAGGTATATTAAATATTCAGCTGAAGCTGTATAGACAAGAGTTTTCTGTGTAGTAAATCAAACATGTTTGTGCGCTCTGGAGGGCATCACTGCTGGTCCACTTCTGTTCATGCTGATTTAAATGGAATGTTTGCAACAGATTTAACTGGAGCGAGAGCAAGCTAACTAGTGATCTGGAGCATGCACTTCTGCTTTAAAAATAGTATGCGCAAAGAATCCTAACATCCTCCTGCTGTTGAAGAGGTAATGTCAAAACAGAGTGTTCTTAACATGGAAGCAAATGACTCAGCTTGCCCAGTGTAGCTGTATCAGTGACAGATAGTGGTGGGGTTTTGTCTCTGTGGTTACGATAATTGTGCCAGTTATTGGCCTGAGCATATTTCGATTTTATCATGTCACCAGATTACTGCAGGGGTGTGGACTTTGGATGGTTTTATATTAGTAGAGAGTAAGACATTTACCCCTTAAATCATCAACATTTTCATGTAGAAAAAGCTTTTATTCTTTGTACACAGAGTGGGCAGTATGTACCTCCTGGGGTACCAGAGACCAGGGTGCCATAGCGATTTCAGATCTCTGTCCAAGCCACTCAAGTATTCTACTGGGACACACGGGATGCTACCTATTTTGAGCCTTGCTGTTCCCTTACATACATACTGTTCTTGTTAATGTTAACTGAAGGCTCCAAGGTACTTTGTAACCCACCATTGTGTACTGTTGTGTATCCAGGCAGCATCCCAAAAACATGAGTGTGAAGTTCATTTGATTCTTTCGCCAACTAAAATCTAATCATCTGTCTAGTTTTATGATGTGTCTAGGGATTGTTTCAGTGTCAGTGGAGAAAAGGTGATGAAGAATGAGAAAAGGAGGACATTTAGAGGATGATAGAAAGAGAACATCAATGTCATAAATGGACATTGTCAATTAATATTGGGAATTTAATTCATAGTTTAATCCTGATCTTAACCTTTTAGATTCATTTCTTAATTTGTTCCTGCCAAGTCCTTTCTGTTCTGTGCTTAAAATCATTAAAGTCTGTATTTAAATATGTTTTATATACTTCCTTCTGCATTTGCTGCCTAATCCTCCTTTAATGCTCCTGTTTACAATCTTCTAAATACCTTAATCTGGATTATATATTTTAATAATGAATATCAGTATGTTTGTTGTAGTATCAGAAATAAGATTTTTTTTTTTTAACTAGATTGTCAAATCATGTAGCTACTGAAGAATGCATTTAAGAAATAGTATAGAACTCAACATGAGGTTTAGGTGTAACTGAAGACTAACCTGATGAACTCCAAGGTCTTCCTTAAACATGTGTGTTTACATACATTGCCCCCTCTACCACATAGCCTTAGAAATGTTATGATTAGTCCAAGTCTCTCAGTGGATAGCAAGGGATTGGGAAGGTCACTACAGCCACATGCTGATTTATTACTACAGACTTTCTTCTAAGATGTAAGAGGTTTTGCAGTTAGTGCCTATTCCAGCAGCATTGTATGCATTGTATGACACATCAAACTTCTCTAAAACACAAAGTCGTGTCTGACAAGGCAACAGGAGATGAGACTTTCAGTCATTACCAGTTTTGCCCAGAGATGGGTAATCTTCGAGGCACTGATAAAAAGTTGGCCGATTTTGTATCACCAACTGTTTCTGCTATGAATAACTTGTAACAAGGAACTTCAAATTCAGTTTACTTAAAAACATTATAATAAAAGGGTCTGAAATAAAAATGCAGTACATATGCTTTCTATGCATTTCTCTAGCTTACTGGTGCTTGTATTACAGAATCTTCTCTTACTATTCACCTCTGTTAACAGTGGAGAGTTTCATACTTCTATGCAACTGGCTGAAACAATACATTTATTTTTTATGCAATTATCAGGTGATGGACCATTATTATTAATAGTGATGCAAAACCCAAAAAGATGGTGGTTCACCTTCCAGATCTTGGGTTAAGCTCATTGAATTAACAGTTAGGGGAAAAATAAAATGTCAAAAAATTAAAGGAGCTGAATTTAGCCATTTAAATCCAGATTTCTCCTTGATTTTTCCAAGAATTATTCAGATTTACTCCCAAAGGACTAGCATATACTTTGTGTGATTACAGCTTTGCGTATCGTTCTGTGTCTTAACTGGTTTCCCTGAGCTTGCACAGTTATAAATTTCAGTCCCATTTCATAGAATTTTGTGTGTTTATTTTTTTTTTACATTTAAATATCCCAGTTATCCAAAGAAGATGCAAAAGTAGAATGTACACTTAAAGAGTTATTATTAAGAATTATTAAGATTATTAAGAATTATTAAGAGTTATTATTAAGAGTTATTCAGTGGCCCTGTATAAAGGCATATCTTGTAAGATAAGCTGTTATATCTATGTGTATGAATCTAAACTTGACAGCAAATCTGATAATACATAAATAATAAAAAGAACAGATTATGTGAGGCAAATACCAAACATCAACACAGATTATCCAATAATGACAATCATTTCAAGGACTATATGGTAGATTTATTAGTATTACTGTGAATAGTAGCAACATTTACCATGTGAAATGCCTAGTTCCAAATAAACATATGAAAGACAGTTGTTTTTTTTTGCTCTGAAGAGTTTACAGGCTATTTCAGGCATGGATAGTACTTGGGTTTACAGTATCAAAAAATAATGGACTTGTAATGAAATCTGTGAAGGCAGACTGGCTTCCAGGCTTATGTGTGTGTTCAGTGGAGAATGGAAAGAGAAAAAAGATACGTGCTTAGTAATAGAAATTACAGAAAAGAACTATGGAAATAGCAGAAGTACTTGGACTGAAATTCATACCTTCTTTTTCTACAAACATCACATCTCAAGTTGCGCTCTTCACGTGGTCACAACAGTCAGTGAGTGAATACAGAAACCATCCCCAAATTCTTGGAAGCAAAAACCCACAAGAAAAATTTTCAATACTGGAGTTTAAAGTACAGTGGTTTACCCTGTGAGGGTGGTGTAAGTTTCATAAATTCTAAGTATCAATGAAGCTCCCTATTTTTTTCAGTGAGACTTGTGTGGTGCTTATCACTTCTTAACAAATTGATCTTTTATGTAGGTAGCAAAAAAGGCTTCATGGGGAGGATTGGAAGGATCGCCAGAAGCATGCAGCATATCCCTAATGAAAGACAAGTAGATTGTATCCCCAACTGGGTTAATTGCTTCTTAAGGTGTCACACTAGAAGCGCATTTTTAGAACCTGTTTTAGAAAATCAAGCTTCCCTTTCAGAATTGTCTGCCTTTTCATCAGTGCAACAACGGAAAAGTAAAAATTCTTCATAGAAGATTAATCGGCGGCTGTGAGTTAGAGAATGGTCAAATGCTAGTAAAATATGTTAGTTACGAAGATGAAGTTTGAGAGGAAGGAACAGATATAAATATTTCTTTCAAAATTTTTTATCATTCATATAAAGAAGCAGAGTGAAACAGAGAAAAAGAAAAAAGAGAATACAGGTCAGCATGTGTCTTAGATGATAGCCTTAGATGATTCCATTTTAAATGGAATGAAGTCATGTTATTAACCCCAAATAATATTCTGAAAGGCTATCTTAGCAGAATGTACATCAGCTGTTAGATTACTTCATTCCTCCACAGCAGTTGTTCATCTGAAAATAGCTTTCAAATGAAAAGAGGCAACTACAAAAGGATTAGTTACCATAGGCAGCATGAGACTCCCACAAGATTATTTACAGCAAAACACCCAGAGACAAAGCTGTAAGAGAGTTAAACTCTGTGATTAAAAAAAAAAATATTAGGGAGGGCTGGAGGACATTGCATATACAGTAAGCTGGGTTCAGCGCTATACCATTTCTTTGTATTTCATCCATAATGGCTGATGCTTGTTGTTTCCTCTCTTTGACCATGGCAGAATGTGATAACATTGTGATTTTCTGATAGGATTTTTCCTTGCTGAAAAAAAACAACACATTTTTATATTGTGGAGCCAGCTTGTACAATTCAGCCAACTTTAATTTCTAATAGCCTGTTTAGAGTGGCTGAATAACGAAGTTAGTTATTTCTGATTTAGAAATATTGCACATTTAATTGCGCAAGATGCACTGGCAGTTCTTGCTAATGTGCTAGGATGATGGATAGAATCTTCTGATGGATAGATGTTGGCTACATAAATTCTGTAGCAAAATTAGTGTCAGTGTTCTAGGCCTTTTCACATCTACACATTATATTAAAAGATGTTAATTCATAACTAATATTGATTTATGATTTCAGAAATGTTACATTTTGACATTCCTTAATCTTATAAAGACTTTGAGGAACTAAATGAGATGCTCTGGCATCTTTAAAGAAAGTGCCTTTCTGACCAAGTTAAAAAACAAACATCTTTTTAATTGCAGAGTCAAGAGGTTAGATAAATGTCCTTTATGTGACAGTTTGTAGGACAGACAATGTCAGAATATTTCAGGAAACAATACACTTACCCTACTGTTTTGTTGTGCAGAAAAAAAGCGATCTCAACCCTTTAGTTGAAGCTTCAGGAGTTAGTTGTGTATGGGATGACCTGCCTGGTCCAGGATGGTTTCTACCCCTGTTCTTGGATCTGCATGGTACCTAGTGCCGAGACAAACTGGGGGCTGATCCTCTTCAAAGGGACTGGCATCCAGCTGACATCAACTAGTTATATATAGAATCAAACACTCCAGCCACTCATATCTTCCTGGCGAAAGGAGAGAACAGAAAAGATTCAGCTGCACCCACAACAAAGAGTTTATATCCCTTTCAGAGCTTATTGGGAGATTTCATGGAATGCTCTCCTCATACTCGTACAGATCATCTCCTCATCACCTCTGAGAATAATAATCTCTGTGTTATAACTAGGAAAGAGACATTTAAAAATAAGGTGTTAAATATATGGATGGGCAAGACTATATCAGATGAGAATGGCATGGGCTAATCCTTTAGTGAAAGATGAAACCATGCTTCAATCGTAGCTACTGGATAAAGTCCGTGGCAGATGGCTGATATACAAAGTCTGTTCTGAAAAAGAAATGAGAAATTTTTTGGTATTGTATGCATTAGGGAGAAATTGCTCAAGAAGCACTTGTCTTGCAAACTGTTGCTCAAAATGTCTTGATTTTGTTTGTGTGCTAGGAGCAGAAACCTGCAGGAATTTGAGGGTTAGAATATTCAGCGTTCTAGGATACCACTGTATCAGTTTGTCAAAGAAATGTGTGATATGTTGAGCACAGATATTTCATGACAGCAACCAACTTCAGACACAAAGAAACAGTGGCAGAAGGAAACATTCCCCCCTTACCCTCCTGTCTGAATGCAGCTAGCTGAATTACGGGGCAGTAAAGGCAAGATGAAGGGTTTTTTCTGATTTGGATTTGGGTTGTTCTAGGAGGTTTCTTTTCCTTATGGAAAACTATAGTCTTGTTGGGCTTGGAGGTTTGATCAGAAAGTTGGTTGGATTCTAATATGACAGGAGGAAGGAATGCTGACTCTAAATGGAATCTGAAGAGTAATAAAATACACCAACACAATGGGCATTGCTTCTTAAGCAAGAAGCTCTCAGGCAGATAAAATGTTTGTGCCTGATGCAATGTCCTGAAAGCCTGCCAGGCCAACCAAAAAACTGTATTATTTTTTCCTCAAGCTTTCTATTCCTAGGCTTAGTTTGGCAAAACATTTTTCAGAGATCCTAGGAAACTCTGCCTCAGAGGTGCTTGAATTAGGTACTTTTAACAGTACCAGCAAGCATGGTCCAAGTCTTGGTTGAATCTTCTCTATTCAACTAAAGGCCAAGTTTGTTCTCAGTGGTTCATCACCAAGCTGTCAAATGAGATCGCAGGAAAGTCTGTCAAGGCTACTCAGTATTTTCATTTATAGCTTCAGTGAAGAAGTAGAGAATGGCAATGAAATGCCGACATAGGAAAATTACAGGTGATCTGTAGGGAAGAATTTAAATGTTAAATTAACTTGGTGAACAGGAAAAGGCAGTAAAACCACATGCAAACTAAATTACAAAGTGGGCATTCAACTGATTTACACTGAACTTGTCCTTAAACTAGAATTTTTGATGCAGGAGGAAATATCAAGAAGCATCTCAAATGGGATAGTCCCATGTTTATAAACATGTTTAATTTACTACTTACTAGTGTGTCAAGATTTTCCCATTAACTGAAATAGAAATAAGCATGTATCATTGTTGTTGGAATAAAAAAAGTTTAACTGTCAGAGCTGCAAAACAAGAACTGATCCTGTTGAATGCTGCTTTCTTTTATAATGCTTAAAGAAGTTTACGGCCCCATAAAATATACGGAGTTGCTAAAACCATTCATCTAGACACGTGACTAATAGAACGTGCATAATAATGTGTAAAGGTTAAGTAAGGTAAAAGAATTACAGTTCATCATGTAACATCATGACAAAATCTAGCCTTGCAATTCAATGAAAAATATTATTTAGTAAGTAGCAAACTAGGATAATTCAGTAAGCCTGCAAACAAGGACAACATTTACCTGTCTTCTCCTTTTGGGTCATTTTTGTTTAACCAAGTAAGACTTTTCCTTTTGGTGTTGCATTTTCCAGCACCTTGTGGGATCTTTCCCACCACACCGTTTCCTCTGAATTGTGTAACTGACCAGAAAGTAGAGCCAGGCTGGCAAGTGGAAAAAGCCCGAATTACCAACAGTCATCCACTTCTGTAACTCATTTCTCCCTCATTTTCTCTCCTTTGCTTTGCTTCTCTTTTCTCTTGTTAAGTATTACTTCCTCTCATTGAAATGCGTGGCTTGGTACGTACTGGAGACTGTGATTTGTATTTGGCTGATGTTAAATAATCCATAATAATAGGTAAAAGAAGCATCATTTCTTCAACAACATTTTTTTTCCATGCTGTGGGACCCTTCTTCATTTAGGACAGGCATATTACAAATACATTTTCTGTGCAGAGGTGATGACGGAGCAGAGCTTCATTTTTTCCTGGAGGGACAATATTGCACTTACCCCTCACTGACAACGGTACAGTTGTCTCAAAAGCACTGGGGATCCTGCAGTAATGCAGAGATGCTTGTGGTTTGGGCTGTAAGAACAACAGATCAGAGGTGACTTCTCAAGATCACTTAGAGCTGACTCTCACTTTCATGCGTTATTTCCAGTCTTTGACAGTTGAAAGACTGTCATTTTAAGACAGCATAAACGAGAGCCCGATTCAATTCCAATAGATAAGGCTACAAGCACAGGCTTGTACTGTCGAAGACTTAATCAGAGCCAGCAGCTGGCCAGGAAGCTCTTTAATTTAGCATGTGCATTTTCTGATGATCACTAGTTGAAAACTCATTCATTTCTGTGTGTGATCCACTGCACTGTGAGGCTGACATATTGCTTGTGTTTTCTCTTTCATCAGAAAGATAGAAAATTTCTCACCACTTAGAACAATAATACAGTTTGACATAGTGTCACAGGCATCGAATATGCCTGCATAAGGAGCTGTTAAAGAGAGAAGCCTCACTTCAATGTGGAGTGGCATGTGTATCTCTTTGGCAGGTTGTTGGTTGTTTGGAAATAAGTCCTTTTGATACTGCATTTAATTCCATCTTTCTCCATCACTAGTGAATCTGTTTAGATGCCTTCACTAAAGGATTTGGATACCTGACAATTTTATTTCATTAGCTTTTGATGCTGGTACTGTGCTTTTCAAAGGAAAGCATTCCAAAGGAAAGATTTGTTCAAAGAAAAGACTTGCCATTCTGCCAAGGTGTTGAACTTCTCTTTGCTGAGGAGTTTCAAACATCAAATTGGTTGACTATCAGGGCTTTTGTTTTAAAAGGTGAAGGAGGAAATTTTTGTCCAAAATGTTTCATAATGGTAAAGTATGTAGTATGCTTTTAAAGTATTTGAAGATGCAGATCCAACACAAACCTCAATGTATATCTGATTTTTATGAGCTCCATTGATACTATTAGATCAGAAGATTAATTTCGTACTTGTTTTCCTAACATTGCATTGAGAAATCCAACAATTAAGAATTACGATCCATAATCTGGACAAGGTTTTATGAATAAAGTGTAGTTTTAACAGCATTGCAGGGAAGGTGCATAATAATTTTTGTCTGACATGCACTTCAGGCATCATTTCAGTTTTCTGAAAAGAAACTAATGGAAAGAGGAGATCCTTGTGAATGGAGCAGCTGGAAATTAACAACAAAAAAAAAAGAAACAAACCACCTTGAAACTTCAGGTTAAATCCTGAAATATTAAAAGCGTTGTTGTTCCACCTCTACTCTGCTAGTATTCATTAGTCCTGACTCAGAGCAAAATTACTGCCTTCTTTACATCCATTTCATTCTTTCCTATCTGTTAAAGCAGCTACAAACTTGGCAGTTATGCCTAGTGATGCTGGTGGTGCTCATGACAGTCTTTGTCTCTTAGGAGACAAACACTTGAAATGCGATCAGATGAAAAAAACTTTGCATGTGTCTTCTTCCTCCCTTAAACTCCTGAGAATGAGAGGAGTCTCCAGAAAAGTTAGCTGAGTACAGCTCCTGTTTGGCAGAACAGAGGTAGGACCAAGTCTGGCATGGCTACCGCACACATTACAGCCATCCCACTGTGGTCAGCAACACTCGTGCAGACTCAGCTACAGAGATTTTTCAGGCCAATTGTTGTCTCCAGTTTCACAGTCTAACTTTAAAGTGTCTCCACCAGTCATGGTGTTTTGCAGCTCCTAAGGGTTCTTCAAACTGTGTCTGATAAAATTTATCTGAAAAGTATTTTAAAAGCCTCTCTCAACAACCAACTCTAAACTCAAGTCACCAGGCTTAAAATGTTGATCTAACTTCTATCAACTTGTTTGTTTCAAACATAACTCAGAGAGGACAAGACTTCTGTTCTGAGCAGGTCAAGTGTCTTTATATGTGGTTTACAGTTCATATGTTTGTTTATACATGAAGACAATGTGAACTCTCAAAAATAAGCGAAGAGAGCAAAATCCCATCAATTAAAAGTCATCCTTAAAAGGGTAAACAGGGGTAAACAAAACTGAGAATCAATAGGGAAAATGCTTTGTGGTTTAAAGAAAAATAAACTCCTGATTCTAGCAGTAATCACCTGTTCAATTTTGTGTGTGCTTGGTCTGCTGCTTGCTAAGGGGTTCCAGTTCCAAAGCAAGACTGCACTAGTTGAAGCACATATTTGAGAACACTTCAGCAGAAAGGTGGTATGCAGGACAAAATAAAAATTCCAGAGATAGAAACAAACTTGAACAGAAGAGTATTTGAACTGTTTTTCTTACATCCAAGCATGAGCAATATCAAGCTTATGTTTATTAAGTATGGCTTACAGAGCTTTTCATGCTGAAATAATTTTAAGCTAAACGTAAAAACTGCCAAGCTGAGAATATGACCTGAGTGTGAAGGTAGAGAAATTGAGATGGAGTTGTGGCTAAGCAGGGACACTGTGGCATGCACTCACAGGAACTGTGTTGGCAGGAAATGGTCAATTAAAAAAAAAAAAAAAAAAAAAAAGATCAGTTGGCCAAGTGTTTTCTTAAGAAAAAAATGTCAGGAAAACACCCTTGTATAAAAAAGAAACAGTACAAATAAGGTGGAAAAGCTTACTTTAGCGCTTCCTTTTTTTCCACCCTTGTAAAAGAGAACAGTTATCAACATTTTGACTAGCTTCAAAAACAGGCGGTCTGGCTGGTGGCCATAGGTAGCCCTGCTGTGAAAACATTTCTGTGTCTGATACTAATACTTCATGGTAACCATTGCCATCCAGCAAGAAGCACTTCACAGAAGATTAACACAGTAACTGTTATATTGCTGACCTGTTTCAATTATTTTAAACACTTTTTCCTGAAACAAATACATAAAGCATGCACATTTTCTGTAAGATATAAAATAAACAGATGAGTAGAGATAATACAAATAAAAGAAGCAAGCCATATTGCAAAGCCATCTCATACAGCCTATCGATAAATCAAAACAGTCTAAAACTGTTGCAGGAAAAGTAGTTCTGTATAAGAAAAGCATTGGCAGTAGTCTTACATCTGTATGTCTCTATTGTTACTTACTATTTTGCTAAAACCAGTTATTATTTCATTTTGTTCGTCCATTGTTTGGTACTCTATAGGTTGTCATCTTGCCTGGACCTCTGCATAGTCCTTCCATGGACTTCTTGTTTGACAACCAATGAGGATATTCCTTTAAAATCTCAGGTTTCATTTATTACTTGCTCTCTAATTCTTTCCCCCAAATGACAAACTTCCTGGGGTGTAAACTTATTTGGGTCTATTTTTTATTCGTATATTTTTTTCAAGCCAGGAGAATTCTCTCAGAAAGGACAACATACCCTCTTCTATAATTACAAACTGTATCCAGAAACTGTATCCAGAGGTTGTCATCTTCTAAAGTAGAAATTTCTTCTTCTGGTTCATTCATGTTCCAGGCAGATTATTTTGTCTATATGTCTATGAAGAATATAATGTAACATAACTTGTAATTATTACCTTCACAAGGCCCTAGAGTGTATAAGCATCCACTTTATTAGAACCATTAACTGAAAAACATTTGCTATTTTCTTTTGAGGAAAATAACTATTTTTTTTTCTTTTTTTTTTCCCTAATAAAAAAAGTGTCTCTTCCATCTGTTTTATGATTAATCTTTGACCAAATTCTTCCCATCACTAGAAATATGGAAAACAGATTATAGTACAGTCTTGCAGCTTTACAACCACTTGTTATGCCATATCACAAGTACACAGCTTAAATATAAATGTGATTTATATTGGCAAACAAGAACATGATGATGAAGTACATCACCCATCTAGAGGCCGTTCTGCCTGCTGAATTGCAGTCTGCAGTAGAAAGGACCTGGATAAATTTGCATCAAGTCACTGTGTAGGCTGCACTACAGGTGTGAAAGGTGACCCCAGTGGCTAGTAGGACTGAGCTAAAATTCCTGTTTCTTGATATAGACATGTGCATCAAGGCATCTAATCCTATTTGACAAGACAAATGGGGAGGTGATGTGATAGTCCTGCTGCCCTGAGGGAACACTTTGTGAACATGTGTTATAATTCCTTGAGCTGAGGTGAGACTATCCTGGAAACTTCAGCACCATTCCAAGAGAATTGTTGTCCTAGGTAGCAGGGGTTTATTTCCATGACACTTGTTTGTCTGGGTACGGTTGCTGTTTCTAAGTGATTCAGACTAATGTCTCAAAGTCTGGAGGAACCTGCAGTCCTGACACCGGGCAATTGTGTAAACCTTGCTTTACCTTGGGCCATTTTGGGCAAGGCAGCTCTTGTACTCTTGGCATCACTGAGTTTTAGGCCTAAGTGTCACAGGGGTGATAATATTCTCTGTGAGGTGGGAATATGTGAATATGTCATGCAGTAGATATTCTGGTATTTGGTGTAGTAGCTTTTCATGCTTCTTCCTTAACATATCCCTGATGCTATACTCACAAGAATATTTTACTGTAAATGAGAATAAATTAGGGGAAATTAATTTATGATCTAAAGCAGCTGAGATCTCCCTCAGTGGCTTCACTTCAGAGAGAGCAGGATGATGTTTCCTTTTAGAGACATACAGCGTAATTCAGTAAGTACATGTTACATAACTTGTCCCACATTTCTTTCTCTTTTTAGTATGCCAGTGTTAGGAAAATTCATTCCCATTAATCATTATAACTGCTCTTTTTTTTTATATATATTTTTTTTTCCTGTGAAAATAAATGTTTTCTGCTGCTCTTCCTGCACAGAAACATATTTAAATCAAAACACATATATATACAGGATTGGCCCAGGGAAGGGAGAGTCAGATAGTGGGGCTTTGCTACTGCAGAAGTATGAAACCAGGATTTGTCTCTGTACTCAGTGGTTTGCAATGCTGCGTGGTAGTGTCACTTGCCAAATAAGATTTCCCCTTTAGCACATGCATAGCTTCTTTGAATGTCAATGGAAACCATGCGCATTCATTGCAGGGAGACCTGCAGCTGAGTCTAAATGCAATAGTGAGTCCTACAGCCTGTGTGCCTTATCTACATCTGAAAGCACTTGGGCTGAAAAAAGCAGGACTTTCTATAAGTACCTATACAACTCAGTGCGTTTTACTGTTTTCAGGTCTCAGTGGTTCTAAAAAGTAATTAATTTTTATTTACATGCTTTGAACATGGATTTAGTGACGGAACTTATCCAACACTGTAAACAAAGAGGCTAAGTTATTTTTAGACTTTACAGTCTGATACCAGGCAAAAGGACTTTTGAATCAGAAATTACTGGTTACAAAACTGCAAACTTGGACCCAAGTTTTTCAGTAACTGTCCATTTCTTTTTATTCAGGAAATTAATTGGGAGGACTAAGATAGCAACTGAAAGGCCAGTTGCAGATGATCCTCAGGGAACAGATCCTATATCTAGCGGTCATTTGTCTCTTGTGAAGAGGTATGAGGAAAATACACCCTCAGGACAGATTGAATTTTCTTTTAAAGTACAGTAAGAAATTAATTCGGGATTAGTTGTACGCATAGAAAATTAGTTTCTTATTTGGTCTCTGAAGAGAAATGAATTTACATTGGTCTTGTGGAAGAGCACATGTATTTTGGAAAATAAATACACCCTATGAAAAAGACCATAAGTTTTAGGGCAAAATGGGTTAATTTCATTCAGGCAATGAAGTACTTAAGAATCAAGATTTTCTGCTGACCTTTTTGTGGTGAGAAATTAAATCCTTACATAGTGGATGTAGCAGAAATTAAGCAGTCATCTAAATAAACTTTCTGGTAATCTTCAGCTGACAGCCATGTGACCAAAACAAGTGATGTTCTTTTTGCAGCCATGCAGTCAGTATTTGCTGACGTTATAGGAATTGTCAGTTAACATTCAGGCTTCTGAAGCAGGGACACCTGGACATGTTTTAAAAGCTTTCAGGGATTATTTGTTTAATAAAATACCAAAATTCCTATTTACTAGAGAATGACTCTTCTAAAGCTCTAAGTCTACCTCCGGCATTTGTGAAGGTTCTTCCCAAGTTGTTTTTGCATAGTCAGACTCAGTAGTAGCAGAGAAGTGGGGTCTGTAGGTGGTGTATTTTTTCTGGAATCAGAAATGAGATGGGGTCCTCATTTTTAAGTTATAGACTGTCTGAAATAATTTTCTATTTGGTGGCTTCATTATCATAGAAGTTTAAGAGTTTCTGTCTTCTCAGTTAATTTTGTTGAGGAAAAGACATGCCTCTGCCCACTACCAAGGCGGTCTCCATGTGAAAATGGAGATTCTTTCAAAAACTAAAGCCCAACATGTAAAAGATGCAACACTATTTTTGTCATTTAGAAAAAAAAAAATCACACTTCATATTTGGGCTTTTTTTTTCTTATCGCACCCGCAGGGAACTGATTTCTTCAGTTAATGGTGCAAATCATCAGCAACCATCTTTAGTGAATTTTCACTACATGGTACTGGTGACACTGCTGTTCTTCTTTGTATCATTTCCACTCTTTGGTTAATTCCTGGTGCTCCCATTAACTTCAGACCTAATTGGACCACTTCATGGCTGAAATGTTGAAAGTCAGTAGTTGAGCAGATATTCCGTTTGCAAAGTTAGCATTAAAGTACTGAATTAGAAGTACCCTTTCTTTGTTGCTGTGTCAAAGATGTCTCATGACCTTATCTTTCAAAAGTTTTAACAATGTTCCCAAACAACTTTAAAGGGCCCTGCTTGTCAATATGTAACCTCATTACATGAAATTAAATACTGTATCATTACCTTAAGCAAGTATAAACTTTGAAACTAACACATTACAACTGAAGAATTGTTACTATATTATACTCTGCAAATATACCTTTCAATTTGACCCATAGGACGTGCAAAATATTGCAGTAGTGTTCACTCTGTAGAGCACTTCTACTGTGCGGTTGTTTTGGCAATAATTTATAAGTTTGTGATTCATTCTTGGCATTTCTTCCATTTTTTTCCTTTAGTTGTTATTAGAGTCATACACAAAAGATGCCCCAGGGAGCAGATTGCCATAGTAAGTATGGATTTTTTGGAAGGTGTACAATAGTTTGGATGCTATTCTATACCAAGTATGAGCAACAGCATTGGAAGTAGTACTTGCTGGACTACTATACCCAGATTACAACATGATTAGTCTGCCCCTTTAATTTTTTAAATAAAAAGTAATTTACTGCATCCAGATAATCCTGAATTGGAATATGTAACTCTTAAACGTGGAGAATCAAAGACCAAATTTTGATCCATAATTCCATCTTTGTACAGATGGCTGCAAGAAGAAGTATTTTAAAGTGCAAGGAATATTTTGCTCTTGAAACATGCTTTTTTTCCTTATTAATATTGTTGCTCTGTATTTTCAGTGTATTTCTTCACACATTCATTTAGTTTATAAACATTCCAAGACTAATGTGCCTGTTAGATGATTAACAGAAAGCAAAACTCCTACCGTCTCATATTTTCCACTTCGCAAGAGTCCAACCATGCTATAGATACTTTCCATTCTCAGTCTAGATATCCTACAGATGTGGAATTAAAACTCCTTACACTATATGAGAATGCATTGTGGAATTGTACACGTGTGTTTTACTTCAGTTGAGTAATTTCTCCATTACTTTAGCTACACTGAATGTGGGCATTGCGCCCAGTGGATTAACACGTGCTGTGCTGACACTTTTACATGCCTTGGTTCAGATAAAGCTTATCTCTCAAATCAAATAGAAACTGCCAGCATTTGCAAATTATTTACTTTTCTAAATTTATTTTTTTCTTTGGATAGTAAACAGAACTAAAAGGAACAAGAAACTATTGAATGCAAAAGTCTGTAACTTCAAGTTGTCTTTATAGTTCCATCCCCCTCAAAAAATATACTGCAAGAATAGAAGTAATGGGTGCAGGACTTAGGGCTGCTGTGTTATTTGATTTAGAAGAAATACTTATGATCTGTAGTCATCAGAAGGAAGAGGCAGGGATGAGCAGTATCTTAGGGAGGACGGATACCATGTTTTTGCTTTTTTCCGTATGTTGTATTACTGTTAGAAATACAATTAAAGCAAACAGCTATATAATGCTCTCATTATCTTATTTGGAAGTGGAAGATAACTGGGCATGCATGGCAAGGAAGCTGGAAACACCAATGTCTACATGATTTTTGACAGTGCACGTAGTGTATTTTAATTATGCCAATTTCCTTCTCTTTTTTCAGTCTGTGTTGTGCCACTTACTCTTAGTACCTCACACAGAAATGGTTAATATTTTTATACTGTGTCTGCCGTGGCTGGAGTTTGTGGACATGTATTCACATGGACTCACTATACTTGTGTTACTTATCCTAAGGCTGTTCCTTGCTAATCTGCTTTTAAGGAAGATTCATTAGCAATTAATGTTTTCCATTCATGTACTTTCTATTTTTTTTTTTTTCCAAGTATTTTTGTTTCCAGGAACTAGCATTAGAACAGACTTTTTTTCTTGAAGCTTCTTGTTTATAAAAATACTCTGCCAACAAACTGATTTTATCTACACTTATTATTATGCCACCTGTTTAGAAGTAGACTTTAAGTGTTAACTCCACTTTGTTGAGAAAGAACTAACAAGTTTGGCAAGTTTTGCTCACTAATTTTTAAATTAATCATGCTGCTTCTTATTAAAGCAGTTTTCAGGGAGTCACAAAAGAAACTCTTACACCATCTACAGTCATAATTTTTCATGTATGTCACCTTCTCCCTGGGTTAATGTAAGAGACTCCTGACATAAACATGCCTTCATTCAGTGTCTTTGAATGTGGCTGTGCTATTCTTTTCCCTTTAGTGGCATAGTTGGGCACCTTAGTAGCAGCTGAGTGTATATTTTACAGTACTGTTTGGATAGATACAAAAGGACATGTGCTCCTTAGTAACAGACATTGTCAAGAGCACATGAGTCCTAATTTAAGACTGAAGACGTTCCCAGTGATGATTTGGCAATGGCTGATAGGGAAACTCAAATATTCTGTTAATTTGGATGGGTTTTGTTTGCTTTATTATCAACTTTAAGGGAGACCAGAGGGGTGACATGGGAGAGGACGGGTGCTTTCATTATGATACAACAAATACGGACTCTCCTTTTATTTCTTCTTTTTTTTTTTTAAACTAATGCTTCTACTGCCCTTTGAGGTTAATCTCTATTCACTCTGCTATGGTTACTATGAGTAAACAACTCCAAAGCCTTACATTCTAGGTCGTAGAATTTGGTGATTTCTGTCTGGCAGACTGGGGCATAGGTTGATCAGTCTCTTGAATTACTAGATTGTTTCTTCAAAGGATTTGGAGCTTCCTTGCTATTTCTTTTCTGAGCTGTAAGAATGTAATTGTGCTGGTTGTTAAGTATATACTGCTACTATAAATAGTTAGTGGATTATAGGTGAAGGTAAGAGGCAGGAATGCCTGCGCTGAAGTCCATTGTTACCATTGTCTCAACAGCCTTGGGTAATTCACATGTTCTTTCATCATCATATTTTCTTCCATTCGTAAAATGAGACAATGACATCTATTCAGCGCACGGTGTTGAGGTCAGGAATAATTAGCTAGTATCAATGTGGCAGTCATTAAATAGTGCTGTATGAATACCTCCTACATCATCTTTACCTCAAACTGTAAAGTTTTATGGCATTTGAATTCCCCTTCTGCTGCCGCATATATATGGGCTAGCTGATAATTACATTGTTTGGCATCTGGTGGCCAGACTGATCTCCTTTAACTGTACCTTATCTTCTCGACTGAAATAGAGGCCTTGCCAGGGAGAGCATATAGTATATTAGCTTATATGGATTGTGTACCATTGCCCTCTATTGGACAGAGCTACACTTGGTTAAAGTGCTTATCTTGTTTTGGGCTTGAAAGTTGGACACTGAAAGGATACAGTTTTGAAAAGGGCAATTGCTTTGTCAGCAGTTTTGCACTTCAGGGTCTTCCGCTCCCTCAGCCATTAACAAAGATCAGGTTTTACTGCTAATGAAGATTTGCAAATAACTTGAGATACCACTGTTGATGGATACTGACTTAGCAATTCAGCCAGCCTGAGTTCTGTGGGTTTTTTTCAACTAAGGAAACAAAAGCATCTAACAGCTAGAGACCAGCACAACTAAGTTCGTATCTGCGAAAAAAAGTTACAGGGCATCTTGGAAATTCCCTTAATCCTCACCGTAGTTGTGAACTTCATCCTAAAGCACTTTCCTGCCCTCTGTCCTCGGGTACGTGGTTTATGGCGGAGCATTCAAAGGAGTAGAAACTATTATAAGGGTCACAAGGAAGAATAAAGCTACTGTTGTTACTGTCTGAATATTATCCCTCCAAACACCTACCAGATGCCATTCAAACCTGTATTTATACCGGTATTCATTTGAGGTTAAATACAGGAGTCACAGCTAACACCAGTAATACAGGTCCAAAACACAGTGCTCTGTATCTAATTCTGCCAGGGTAAATAGCAGCTTATTAAACTACAGGAAGAGATGACTAATGAGCTGTTCCTTTGAGAAACCTCCTGGTCAGTTTTGAAAAACTATCTACCTAAAGTTCAAGATCTTTACAGCTACCAAAATACCAGCAGTCTTCACTACCCTTGGATGGACTATCTGGTTTATTGACGATCCACATCACAAGCACAGAACTATCCAATCTGACCTCTGCAAACCTAGATGACTTTGCAGTGGCATGAGTATACATCTGGGGTGCTGGGACTTCATTTCCCACACCAGCTCACGTCTGGCTCGATGAATACCAAGTTCAGGTGCAGCACTACCTTAACATGGTTGTAACACCTCCTGAAACCGAGCTGGCATTGCATGCCCAGGCCGCATGGTTTTAGAGCTATTAAGACCTCTCAGAATTCATTGTACCAGGATATAGTATAACACAAAAAGCCACCTTAGGTCCAGAAATAGAGACATATATTCTGTTTCTTTGTTTGCAAAGCTGTCTTTTTTTTCTCAGGGCATACCAGATCAATAGGTAGATTTTGCTATCTAGCTTAATGAAGTGTTGCTTGTAAGTTAACTGTGTACTTACCCTAATGTGACCAAAATTAAAATTTCATTTTCCATAATACCTTCAGCCTTTTAAAAAAATAATTTTAGTTGTTTCTACAATGATCTTTTTATTTTATTTTGCTATTACATGGAAAATCTCTTGGAGTTTTAAACTGCCAGAGGGACTAAAGAATGGTAGAGAACTCCACAGAAATAGCAGGGGAAATAATTTTAACCTTTCACATAGGACATGAAATTATGTAGATCCATAGTGGAGAATTTCTTGGAAACTAGAAAAGTCACTTCTTTGTTTCTCATCTTTTAAAAAATGTCATCCAAGACTATTCTTTTGTGCGTGGAAGTAATTCACCGGAGGGTTTCAATTTAAGCTCTGTGTTCCAATATACAAACTATTTAATAGCCAAGAGATTTGCATTTACCAGTAGATATTAACTGTCTTGAACAGACCTGAAAATCAGAGTAGCTGATGAGCACCTGATCAAAAATTCTATGTGCTGTCTATGCAAATGAGCTTTTCTGGTAGGAGTTGAGCATATGCTGACATTATGCTGATTCTTGTTTTCCAAAAATTACTGATTTTCTGAGATTAAAATCAAGCGCATCCATTAATAACGGGAAGTGACTGATTAAAACTAAGATGACTTAGCAATTTGTTAATGATATTGAAAAGTGGCAATTGTTTTATAACTGCCATAGTCCCATGAGGTTTTCCACTGGGAAAAGATAGCAATGCATCTATTATTCTAATTCTGAATGCTGTCAAGGAGCTTATTTTCTATTTTTGCCTTGGGCAAATTCTGCTTATCTACAGCTTGCTTTAAATTATTGTTTACAGCATACAAAATTATTTTTCCATCAATTAGCATATTTTTCCTTAGGTTTCTTTATTTATCGGGAAAAAATAAGTCATGAACCTCTGCCCTATTGAAACAAAACTATCCTCAGGTTTTGATTTATTTTAAAGATGAAAATAGAAAGTCTATCAACACCTGCTTTTCTGTGTGTGAGTCATTTATATTTTAATATTCCAGCTGTATTTGGACTGTCCCATATGCTAGTTCTCCCAGTTCTCCATTAACATCTATTAATTAACCATTATCTTTATTTCTTAAAAAAAAAAATAAAAGGCAAAACCCTAAAAACTTGTGTGTGGATGCACACAGACATGCCTGAGATCATTTTGGTTTTGCTGTAAAATACTTGAACACTTTTTAGGATTGAAAATGTGTGAACAAGCAGCAAATATTTGACAGTGGATTGAGCACTGTTTCTGACTCAGCAACAACACAAGACTTATTTTTAAAATCCAATTATATATCCGGCGAACAATGTAAAATCACTGATGTTCGGTTTGAGGAAAACCAGATACTGGCCCGGCAATATCCGCTTCTTTCTGGACTTAGAATTACAAATATTCCTTCCACCAGACCCACACTCGGTAATCAAGAAGTCTGCCACACTGTAGTCATTTTAAATGCTCTTAAATGGAAACCCAAAGTACACTCTTTGGAGGGTAAAACCATACAAAACCAGTGACTGCCTGCGGAGTGAGGTTTTTGATCTGTCAGAAATTACTGAAGTCAAGGAAGTTACATTAAATGGCAAACTGGGCTCATGCTTCCTTTCTTTATGATGTATTTAAGAACTTACTAAAGAAGAATGAAAATGTAAACATGAAAAGGAATAATTCTGAGTCTCTTAATAACCTCGTAAACCCTTTGTAGAGCAATGCTAGTAAAATGCTGTTGTCATGCTTTATCAGTTCCCTGAGTTTTACATGCATCAGTCATTTTTCTTGTATCGGGGGCAAAATCTTGCTTGGTTTACAAATGCAAAACTGCTTTGTGATTCATTGCATACAGTGAACGTTTGATCTGGCTTTTCACAGACAGCTTGTATATGCTGTCCTTATTTCCTTAATTGCTATTCACCCAAATAGCCTGCACAGTGTGAAGACTGGGTTCACAATTTATTCCCAATATTTATTTCTTCTTTAAATTGTCTGTTTCAATTCAGAATAAACTTAAACATGAGAATACAGTGATGCAGCTCTTACGAACAAACCTACAGGAACTAACCAGAGGTTTAGATGCATGTAAGATAGACAAGTAGTTCTAGTAAGCAGGCGTTAGTTGCAGGTTTTTATGGTCAGGATGAAAAAGTTCAAACAATAAGAACTGCTCTGACCATATTAGTTTACCTGTGTAGATTGTGCTTCATGGTGTTTCAGTCCTCTGCTTAGTCAGTATGAAAATGAAATTCTACTCAATTTGAGAAGATGTCATTTGACCTGATATTGATTTAAGCTTCTAGAAGCTCATATCAGCATGAGGTCACCGTCAGGCAAAGTCAGTGAATCTAAAAATGGTGCAGAAAAAAAAAGAGATTAGGCTTTACTTGGGTTCAGATTATTTAAACAAACAGACAAGAATTTAGGGAAAACAAAATTGTGTTTCTCATCTGATTGATCAGATCACTTTATTAAATGATACAATTTACATCTCTGGCATGCACTGTCAAATAAAGTGTCCTTTGCACCGAGCAGAAAGTCTTTAGAAGTGACAAGCCTTTTATAAAGATATTACAGTCTTTTGCTACTAGGCAGAAATGCAATGTGAATAGATATTTGGTTGTGTTAAAGCAAACCAAAATGAAAACAAATTATGAGCAAGAGTTGTGAACATCATCATCTAATGTAACTAAAGAAATTAAATCTTCACTTATATTGTGTATTCAAATACTCTGCATATTAACAGAGACACCTCTGAGGGTGAACACAAAACCAGCGTATTTAAAATATCAATGTTTTTCCTCACATTTACTGAGCAGATCTGTGCATTCAAAAACAAATGTATGAACTACTTGCATTAATATATTCAGAACTCAGGCACAACAGTCACAACTATTTGATAGGAAGATGCTTTGCTAGTGGAGGAATGGGGTGAAGAACAGAAAGTCAAGAATGCCATGTGGTTCTTTAAAAAGCTCTGTATGCATTATTATTTCAGTTAGTAGTCTAGGCCTGCTGCTTCCATCAAAGTCAGTACCTTTTCTCAATCTACTTTTAGCCTGATTTCCTTTATAAACAAGGCTATGTGCTCTGTCTGCATGCTTCTGTGTGTATCTGTCCTCCCATTGATAACTCGGAAAATGTTGATTTGTTTCATTTCTATGTGGCAGTGGAATAGATCTCAAAGACAAACCATTGCCCACAGACTTTGTAAAAATGGATGGCTGGGTGGAGGATGGGTGGATGCACTTACCAGTGTTGCTATTGTGGGAAATGCTGCAGTGTGAACTCATTCCTTATTAGATATGAGAGAATCCATATGGGAAAGGGAGCTAGTAAATCCTCAGCAGGAGGCAAAAAAAATCTGTAGGAGATCATGTTGAACACCCAAGTTAATCTATGATAAGATACAAAGCCACATGAAACTCAATGTCAGGAATTCTCCTGTTCACAGAAGGATTTAATGATGAATTCCTTCTTGTGAATAAAAGAAAATTACAAGGCTACACATTGTTTTTCTTGGGACATTGACAGAAAGTTAGTGATTTGGTCTGAAACTCTCCAATTCTGCTGTTCTTACATGTTTGTTGCATATTTGGAGTTAGAGCTTGATCCTAGAATATGTTTTTCTGTATTTCTATGTGATCACAGCATTAAATCCTTTTTAGTATCACTTTGTGTCATAACATTTTTTTCCTAATATAAAAATTTTAAAATACTTTTGGCAGTTTCTAATTGCGTGTACCTTAAAATGAAGCACCAGTTTGCTTCTCGTAGGTGTATCACCCTGGAATTCACATTAGTTTCAGTAAGAAACCGGAAGTTATGTATCTGATTCTGAGAAGAATCTACTCTGATTACGTGCGTGTATGACTTTGAGGTGCAAAGCTCATTTTCAAGCATATCATGGCAGCCTTGTTCATGAAAATTTTCTAAATCGTCTTTTGCAAATTCGTAACTTGTGAAAGAAATCTGTAAGATGCTATAGCAATATGATCCTAGTTTAAAGGTTTACAAGGTCTTTATTTCCTCCTTGGCCAAAAGGATCAGTTGATTTCCGGGAGACTTCTGTTTGACTAGAGACTCATTAAGGTTATATTTTTCTTGTAATTATTTTCTTTTATGGGAAATTCCAGCTCAACTGAACTTGGGTTTGATTTTACTCTTACCTTTACACCAACTATATTTAATAATTGCTGTAATGGAAAATTCTTTGCAGATGGGAATGTTTTGTAACATATTCTTTCTTAATGCATGTATGTGTTAGTACTTTCTAATCTAATTACTTTACTCACAGTTGATAGCCTTACTGAAACTAATGATAGTTAACAGTGCTTCTGCAGTAATTTCAGTTCACTGAGCTTGACAGATCCTCAAAGAATGCCCCACAAAAAGGAGGAGGATGCAGAGCACTTTGCATTACCAGCAAAAATTATTTACCATCTCTTCAGACCAATCAAGATAGTTTAATTGTAACCAACTGTCCAAATATTTGCTACTCGTACCAGACTCATACCGTGTAAGACATGTCATAAGCCCTCTTTCACGTACCAATTTCTAGGTAAAACAGATGTGGTTCTTGATAAACAGTTTATCTATGTCTTCCAAACTGAGAATACAAAAGCTTTCTAAACATTGAGCTACGTAGATACTAAGAATAACTGATGAGCCAGTCAGATTACCAGACCCTGTAGCAGTAAATGCTCAGCAAGTAGTGCACTTCAGAGAGAAATAAAGGCTGTTCAGCCTCTGATTGTTTGATAATTTATTAGAAAATTAACTTGCAATCCAGTTTAAATACACTCTATATACTTGCCTCATCCTTTTTGTTGTTCAATTATCATGGTACTGATCTCTATTAATAAACTTTTCTTCCTGTGGTGATCAGATGATTTGATTAATTACAGTATGAAATCCATCTGAAATGGATGACTGCATATAGCTACATGTTGGAGGGACTCAGGTACCACGACCACAGCTGTTGCCACAGTAAAAATATTCATTGATTTACTTAGCTCAAATGCAGTAAAAAAACCATATGGCAAATAAGCTAGTGCTTGCAAGTATTTGACTTCCATTGGAACTTCTCCAAGTCTGGTTATATATAGTACCTTGGAACTCAGTTGTCAAACATACCCAGAAAACTTACAAGATCCTTCTTGCTTTTAAAATGCCCTTATTTTACCTTTTTTTTTTCCCTTTCACCTTAACTTAACAATCACTTGTATTATCTCAATCTACATCCTTTATAGATTTTTGTATTGAACGCATTGGTCATCCCACTTTCATTTCACCCCAAGAAATGTGTATTTTTGCCTTTTGACAAACAGAACAATCTTAGCTTAAGTGTAAAAGAGAGTCTATTCTAGAGGCTGCTAGCCCTGTAGTCATGTGAAAACTGTGCTCCATTCGGTTTTGACTCCTCATTTCCTCAGTTCAGAGATCGTCAGGCCAGCAAGAAACTTTCCTTCTCCAACTCAAATCTAAAGCTTGTAAAGCTGGGAGAAGGGAAAATACACCAGGCCCTTCAGCTGCTCATGTTGGACGTCTCCATCCCCTGGGCTGTGGGTTGTAGTTTGACTCAGCTGTTGAGAAGCAATAGTCAGACCTGGAATCCATGGACATTATATCAGGATCTGTTCTGGACCGCTGACTGCAGTACGCATACTGCAGCTGAGAGCCAGCCTGCGTGGTGGCACTTGGGGCAGACAGGGAGCTTTTGCGGGGTGATAGAACACCCGGTTGCTTCCCTCCTACTAAGGCTACACTACCACTTGGGGCTGGCGGCTCGTACGAAACTTTTTCTTTCCATTCATGTGGTGGCTCAGGAAGTGTTTTCCTGCGAGCCGCTGATACTACATTAGCAGCAATGGATTCGTGCATACTTTGGGGCCCAAAAGCTTCATCCACTAGGCCAAGAGGGGATCTTGCTGCTGCTTCCCAGGGAGTCAATCTCTTGCCAGGCCTGTCGGCTGCTGTGTCTGGCTTGCTGAAGTAATCAGGGGCAGGCTGAAATACAAGAGGAGAAGTAGGAGACATGGATCGAGAAATGAATGAAGAAGATCTCCCAGGAAGTGATAATGAGCGTCCACTGCTTCTTGCCTAGGAAAACAAAATACAAAATACAGTTACAGTGATTAGACAACAAAAAAGGAAGCCCCTTCTCTTGACTTTCAAACTAGAACAACAGACTGAGAAAGCACATGACATCCTGGCAATTCCTTTCTATGTCTATGAGTACTTTTTAATAGTGTCATTTAGTGGAAAGAGAGGAGGTATTAAAAGGAGGCAGAGAATGAAGCAGGAACAAAGACAGGGTAAATTAAATAAGACAGGCTTTTTTTTGAAAAGGTGCATTTACATTAGCAACTGTGCAGCTTTTCCACTACTTAACTTGTGTGCCTCATTCTGAAAGACCATTCTTAATAATGAAAAAAGAAGTCGTGTTGTGACAGTTCTATGTGTGCTTATAAGATTCTTTCTAACATGCAGGCACAGCCTAATTTGTTTGATAACAGGCTCTGTCTAGGACATCTGTCCAAGAACATATCTTTGGCAATCTCTTTTTAAGAAGGGCATTTCTTACTCTAAAATTATTAGATTTATCCTAATTTTTACTTTTCGAGGCACAAAAGTGAACACAAAATTAAAGATGTTAATGCAATCATTCACTTAATACCCTTAACATGACACTACTTAACCTGGCTTCTTTAAAAGGCAATGCCCTCAAAATTTCAGTACATTCCGACCCATTTATAGGAGCAATCCATTCATATTTGGCAAATCCTAATCTTCTTAGCAGTGCAGCACTTTGAAACAAAAACTGTGTTCATGAGAAGGTTCTGCTGCAACAGTCATTTGGCAGCATACAAAACAGGTGCAGTCTTTTTTTCCCCAAGCCATTCTTTGTCCGTGTTACA
This sequence comes from Chloroceryle amazona, assembly GCA_027560015.1. NCBI lineage: Eukaryota > Metazoa > Chordata > Aves > Coraciiformes > Cerylidae > Chloroceryle > Chloroceryle amazona. Next base: position 88,286 of record JANHFX010003223.1, on the reverse strand, counting down.
CAGGCAAATTACATTGTTCTTGCTGAGTAGTGTCCATACATGCAGTTCCTAAACTCTTTGATTTACACCCGTTGATTCATATCCTGAGGTTCAGATGCCTTTAATTCTGAAATCCAGTGTGAAATTCCAGGCTTTTTGCCAGAGGCTTTGCTAGAATTTAATTCAAACAACACTGACCTGTGTTACTTTTCCTAATTAGCTTCCAAAACTTAAAGTACTCTGAGCATGTTCTGTATACCAGCCAGCAAGTAGCTGATAATACAAACTGTAGCTTATCTAGCAAAGATTCACATAGAAATGTCATGTTTTATAGGCTTTTTTGTCAGAGGATCTTGACATGTTTTGGAAACTTCATAGACCTCTGCTTCAGAAAGGCTTTTAAGTTAGATTTTAATATCAGCCTTGTATATGAGTGATGGAAACTGAGAAAGAGGCTACTGATTTCATTATTTTCAGTCTGCTTGGTGGTGCTCAGTCTGAATATGTTAAAAAAAAGTGTAGAGAGACACACAGAAGTTATGTAGTGAGACTTTTGAGAACTTTCACAGCTAATGCTTGATACTAGGACTATCACTTACCTCTTGCCTCTTTTAATTCTTTTCTTCTTTCGATTTTTCTAAATATAAATGAAGCACTTGAGATTTTTAAACTGAACTGAGTATAGAAGGGAGACATATTATTAATCTTATTACAGCTTTTTTTCATCCCAAACCATTTACAATTTAAACTTTATGTAATGAAAAAATAATTTCTCTCTGAAATGCTGCCAGCTCTGGAGTAAATGCTACAGACATTTTACAATATGAATACCAAAAATTTTGAAATAAAATGGAGAAGTCATATTTATTTGAAACTCTGGAAATAATTGATAGCAGGCTAAAACTGGAATGTGGCATTTTGATTAATGAGGATAGTACTGGCTTGAGAGGCAGTCTAACCACTAAAGCCTTGTCAGTGGCTGTACAGAGACTAGGAACAGATTAGAATCACAGAGTTAATGTCTGATCCCAACTTCCTCAAAGCTGACTTGTCAGGGCTTGTTTTCATAAAGGTATAGTGAATTTTAGAACTGGAACTTAATTTATTTTATGTTTAGATTGTTTATAATTGTGGTATTATTTCAGATTAGAATAATCTTGTTTTCATCGTTAGTATACAAAGTAATGAAATGGTTACTGAGACCCATCTTATATAAGCTGTGTGACAAATTCCGCTCTTGACAGGTGCTTTTTAGTTGTAAAGTGATGGAGAAAAGATATTAGAATTAGTCCTTTGCTACTGCAAAATGCTTGTGACGGAAAGAAATGTAAGAGTGCTGCTAACCTGTCAGAAATTAGTTATTCAATTAGCTCAGACTGCACCTGTGTAAATGAAAGAAAATCAGCTTTCCATTATCATTTCATCTCTATCATATACGATTATCTAAATACAGTACAATTATGCCTATAAAAAGCACATGACTGAAACTTTTTTGGCCATAGGTAACTTAGCTTTCTTTGGAATAGACAGTTTGTGTCTTGTAAGGAAGAGTATTTGCTGCCACCTTCTGGACTTTTATGCCTTGTGAATGAACATTTGAGGAACAAGTGCAAAGTTGGTCCTAGTTTCTAACCTATTTTGTATGAGCAATGAAAGGATTTTAAGTTGATATAAAGTAAAGGCTAATGATTTTTTTTTTCTAAAATCAAAGAAAATAAATATTCATTATATTGCTATACTTGAAGGTGGTGGCACTATTATTGCTGAACATACTAAAGCTAGAAGATAAATTATCCAGTTCCTCATAATATTTTTATCAAATCTTTCAAACTGAAATTTTTGGTCTCCGTTGTTTGGCTTTTCTTAATTACTTCTTATTTATTTCAGATGCATTTCAACCAAATGAGCCTATACAGTTCAACTATTTCAATGAGCTAGAGTAGGGCAAAATACGTGTCAATGACAAAAAAATTCTAGAATCCTTGTCCTTGAAATGGTACCACTAGCTGCCCCTTCACAGAGCCCAAGACCTCCTGTTTGGGTGAAGCAGCCTAGCAGGAAGAACATCCAATCTGAATACAGGGGGGCAAAAGGCAGACTTTCTACGGGGTAGAAGAAAGAAAGGGGAGGACAGAGAAGAGGCTGCACAAAGTAAAACCAGGAGCTGGTAGTACTTGATACAGAAGTAAAATCTGTAATCAGCACTGGATTGGAGAGGGATGAGACAAGGAGCTGATATCCAAGGTTCCCGAGCTTCGATGAGAAGCTTAAAGAATGGAAAATTGACCTGTGTAGCTCACAGTGAGGCTACAAAGAGGAGACCAGGAAAAGAAAAAGATGGAGAAATGGGGCACTGGGGAAACGAACCCCTGAGCATTCAACATTGTTTTTTTCATAATTAGAGGTACAGAACGTCAGGTCCTTTCTTCAGTACTGTTCCTGTAGCAGTACCAAGTCTGTCAAGTTTCTCTACCAAAACACCTCTATGAAAGTAAACTTAGGAAAAGTTTATTATTTTGTACACCTGAAATGCTCACAGAGTACAGTGCAGGTGCAGTTTTACATCACCATGAAAAGTTATATTGCTGCCTCTCATTTTGTGTAATCTTTCGAATTTTTAATGGCATGCCATCCTGATCTTTTTTTCTGTTTCTTGTGCATTTCTTAAATCAGTTAAATTCTGTTGTTCCAGCTATAGATGGAAACATCAAGAGAAACAGTTCATCTGTTCAACAGTTCAGTCTTTGCACCTATTTAGAAATAACCTGGTTACTTTCATATCAGCTTATCTTTAGTTACCTGGAATTACGAGGTGACTCTGTTTTAGGATATCTGTCACAAAGACATACAAAAGAATCAAGAATTCTTGTTTGAAAACACTATTGTTATACTGATTAACCCCCAGAGGAAGCCTTCACCCAGATAGTCCATCTGTAAGCATGGCTCAGTAAGTTATTTTCTCATAGCTGAGTTTCCTAAGCCTAAGGGAATGTGCAGGTATTATAAAATAATAGCGTGTAAGTCTGTCCAGGTTTCACATGCACTGAAATTAAAACAGTTTGTCAAAATCATTACAAACAGGAGTAGATTTTTTCCTTTGAAAACTGCAGAGGATTGCAGGAGCCTTGATTAGCATGCTGTATAGGGAAAAAGTCTTTGCCTGCCTTACTAAAGGAAGCAAATGTTAAAACCATGGAAATACCATCATATGGCTGGTCTTAGCTTGTAAAGGAAGAGTTCATGTCTGCTTATGTAGAGATCCTTCCAACACAGTATTTCACTGAGTTTCAGGATTTTTCCTACTTGCTAAATCATTTGATAAATCCCCTAAAGTGCTTCCTGTAGTAAGGAACCAGCCTGAAAAACACTTATCAAACATAGCTCTCGAGTGATTCCAATCCCTCCCTTGTGTAATCACATGCAAAAATCATGTTTACTGTAAAGTAAGAACAGTCGCTGTCATGGGTACTATGCGTTTGTGACAGAGTGCTACAAATTTATCAGGCTCACTTATTTTCCCAAGAAATCTACCAGCATTGAGTAATTCAGATCTTCTGAATCCACAGGCATTTGAAGATCTTGTCAAGTTTCTTCCTTGTATAAGCTTTCTATTTCATGCTGAGTAGAGTTGTTATAACATTGTGCCAAGCTGTGTAATCAGGGTTTGCACTTGCCATGCCGAACCACCAAAGCCATCAGTGGAATCCTGGATGTTTGACTTCACCCAAAGAAAGTTGTATCGTGTTTTGTTAAAAAGGCAAGGGTTGAAAAGTGGGTGTTTTTAGAACCAATCGGTTTCTATTCCTAAAGCTACAAAATCTGGAAAAAGATTCTGGAAAAAGAGGGGAGAAAGATTTTGCAGATTGTTAGTTGTGAAGAGTGTTGTTGTTCCACTGGTATTTCCCTACCTCGCGGCGCACAGAGGATTCCCCGCAGAGATACCAGAGCAGCAGAGCACGATGCTAGGGCTGGTCCTTTGTTGAGGTCTCATCCTGGATATGTGATAAACAGCGCTCCTCCCAGATCCCATCATCTGGTGTCAAGTTCTCTTTATAAGTGCCTGTAATCTGTTCTCAGAATTCACCTTAGCACTTTAGAAAACTCATGTGTAGGAGCTATCTAGGATAATAATTTGTGGATCTGTTGTCTCAGAGCAATAGTCTGTTGATAGGGCCTGCTTTTTCTTTTAAAGCTCACTTATGTTCCTTTTTGCTGAGTAATAGCATTTTGGTTCTTTCACAATATCTATCTGTAAATAGTAGAGGAAAAAACGTGCTCAGTGATGTGGGTGCTCTGTCCTCTGAGAATAATTTCAACCAAAGGCTGAGAGTAGCCGTCTTTGTGGAATAATTAAACCCTTCTTGCTGATTGTTTTCTTCTCTTGCACCTTCAGTATTTCACATTCCTCTCATAGGTATATTATATTGTGCAGTCTCTGTTTTTTTTTTTTTCCTGGAGTTTTCTTCCCACTGCTTGGCTCCCTTGAACCCTAATAGTTTTTTCACTCAAAATTGCTGCTTTGCCACTTAGCACTAATTTTTCTTTCTGAACCAAACCAGTCCCTTACTTTTGAATTTTTGGAGCCTGCTGATACCTCAACCTCTTAGTATTGCTTTACTTCAAATACAAATTTGTGTGCATTATGATAATTCATTTTAGTGTGAATAATAACAGCACTCTGACAAACAGAGAAGAAGCTCATTGCCACGACTGGTCTGGTGTCAGCAAAATGGGTCACTAGTTTCAGGGCTGATTTTGTGTCTTGACTCTTGAATGTCTCATAAAATAAAATTGGGTATCCAAAATAAAATAAATAAAAATAGGTATATAAAGTTAGGGTCAGTGCAAGACTTCAGACAAAAAATAACTAAAGCCTTCTTTTGGCGGCATTGGCTTGATCTCAGAGTCAGTGTGTCTAGAAGTAAGGTTGGTATTCTCTGGTGCAAGTCTTCATATGAGCATATTATAAAGTTCTAACGCCATCGGCCAGGTGCTTTTGGAACCAAGCAGCTTATTGTCACTGAATATTTTCACATATCTTAGGACACTGACAAATTTATTTCTGCCTTATGAGAGCAGAAAGCCAAAGAATGAGGCTTGTAAGAGATGGCAATGTCTAATCTGTGCATGTTCCTACGAAGTCAAATAACTGAAATATTTTTCTGTTTGTTTCATAATGTACCATTTTGCTGAGCAGGAACATAGAAAGAGTGGTTCCCCTAGAGGAGGGTGGAGAAGTTAAGCACTTCTTTGCTCAAGGACTAGATTTTGCCTTATATTTTTGCAACAGAAATATGAACTTTTTGTCTACAAGCTACTTGTCTCCAATCCAGAACTTTTCAACTGAGCTTTTAAAACAAGAAGTTTATAAATGGTTCCTCTCTACACAAACTGTTCATTTTCTTGACATTTCATCGTCAGCTTTTAATTTGGACTCATGACTATGAACAGCTCAACTTTCCTCTGAATAGCTGCTTCACAAGAGATTACGTTTTGGATAAAACTATTATTTTAAGTAAGCTATTATTCTGAAATATTAATAAGAATCGCAGACTTACCTGATTAATAAAAAGAAGCCAAGGTGGACCCAAGCATTATGCATGTAGAATGAGGTGCATACATGAAACTGAGTTGGGCTTTGAATGGGTTTTTCAAAAGATCTTAGCTAAGAGGCCTGATAATTAGGATAATATTCCTATTATGGCTTATTATGCTTATTATGGCTTATGTGGAAAGTGGTATGCTATATAGACATATAGATGCTAGATTTCAGTAATCTGCCTATTTCACACGGTTTACTCAGTATCTGGTGATGAATTCCAAGTGTTACGGACCTGAGCCTCATACGAGCTGGTGGCCGTGCTGCGTGTGTTATCTTGTTGGTAGCCACATGCATTGACATCAACACTTGTGGTGGAAATACAAAATTGCAAAAAGTCTCCTCAAGAAGGAAATATTCTTGGGGTGGTAGGGTGAACAAGTGCAGAGGTGTGAGGATAATTTATAGATGTATTTTACAGGAGGAGGCCATGGGTAAGAACATGTAAGGCGATATGAGGCTGATTGGATTTCGATGTATCTCTCAAGCAGCACTGCTTATCTTTGGTAGGCTACCTTTATTCCAAGTAGATATTAGTGTCTTCTAACTTCTACCTACAATAGTGTACGTAGCTTCAAATAAAGCTGTTACCAGAGGAGAAGGAAGGAGAGGGCAAGGGGCAGGGGAAGAGGGAAGGGAAAAAGGGGAAAGGGAAAGGGAAGCAGAGAGGAGGGAAAATGCATGTTAACAGAATAGCATAGAAAATAGATTTCCCCTAAAATACACTATCAGTCTGTACATGTAAGTGAAACAGAAAGATAGCAACCAAACCAAAGGAAAAAAACCCAAACAGGCAGAGAGGAAAGAGACAAGTTTAATGATAGAAGAAAAATACAGATATGGACAGTGGAAAACAGATAGAAGGGAGGTCTCAAAAGGATTAAAATGTTGCTACTTTCTATTTCCAGGTAAATGTAGTGTAATACTTTGTCGATTTTTCCAAACTATTTTTCTTTTCAAAATTTCCCATCTTTTCCTGAATTTTAAGAGGGTCATTTTCTGCTAATGCAGTCAGTATCCTAATCCAAAATTTAAGGGGGGCAGTAGGATTTTGGAGATCCAGAATTCAAGAGAGTGATCTTTATTGGCTTGATTAGACTTTGACTGTAGTCTGCCTTCTGCATGTACAACCAAATGCATTCTTCTCAACATTGATTGCAGTTTGAGTTACCAGTGTGTGACCGAACTAAGGAGATTTTATTCATACTGGGAAATGTTTTCTCCATCAAGATAGATGAAGGGTTTGCTAAACCCCCTATGGTCTAAAAGATCTATAATCTGTTTTGTAGCTAGCTGAATGGTAGTGTAAACAAATACATCACCAAATTCTGCCACCTTTATTCACAAAGTGATGCTTTTAGTCTTTAGCTTTGCACTTGTGGCTAGATTTTGATACCCTTAGTTGTGTGAAACAACACCATGTTTTTTTTAGACCTAGCACCACTGATGTTAACAGGACAGCTAAACAATTCAAATAAAGCTCTTTGACTTCAGCAAGACTGTATTCGTTGCAGTAGCTTTCAAGACCACAAACTCTTGAGAGTTTTCTACAGTAGCAGTATTTCAATCCTTAGTCCCCAATACGACAAGTAAAAGGTAAAAGTATAAGACCAGAGTAAAAAGATTTAAAGTGGGAAGAAGCACCATAAAGCCCCAAGTGAAAATAACGAAATGTGTATGAGAGACCAATGGGAAGACGTGGTCATTTTTATAATTTACTGTTAAGTGCTAATTTCTGTGGCATATACTGCTCTGGTTGCAAGAATCAGTACTCTGGAATATTTGCATCCCTTCATTTCTCAATCCCTGTGCTTTCACAAGAAGCTATCACATTACATCACAGCTGCAAAACCCAGCTCACCTCTCTGACTACAATAATTTTGATTGACTGGCTGCTATCTTACTTGCTGGTTTCAAGGCAAGCTTTGGCTAAAAATACATCTGCACTTGGGATGTCAAATTTCCCCAAAATGGGAAATCTTTAACAGTTTTTCCAGCTGTCTTTCCATCTCCTTTAGTCTTCAGAACACTCCAGCATCTCTTATAGCACATTCTCTGTGAAATCACAGAGGCAATTTATTATTTTGGATCACAGCTGATCCACATAGCTTACAAACTAATTCCCTGGCTGATCAATCAGATTCCTGTGGAAGGACCTTTGAGCCAGGACAGATTCTGACTGAATTCAGTGGGGCTCTGCACAGGCCAAAGGTCTATCCAGTTGTATTCTGCTAGCGATCAGTCAGAGTCTAATACTGTATCTAATTTATGCTCTGTTAGTAATACATATTACTATGAATATCATTTAATAAGGCACTTCTTTTTTTTTAAAAAAAAAAAAGTCCTCAGATCCCTAGGTCATTAGAACACAGTTGGGGAGGAGGCAGAAAGAAAGCTCTTCTCTATTAATTTCACATCGTAGGAATATTGCTTACTTTTGTTTCTGTGGTAGTAGTCCTAAAGCAAAAACCTAGTGTCCTGCTTACTTAAGACAATGGTATCTATTCATTTCAGGATGGTATGCATTTAAACCATCTGCTAATATGCTTAAATGTGCTAAAATTTGTATCTATTTGGATTCTTTAAAAAAGTTCAAATATTTTGGACCCAGATTTGAGGTGATACATCTGACATGAAGTAAGCTAAGGAATACTATTGGCACTGTGTGTGTGCCAGGTCTTACCACTGCAAACAATTGATTGCAAGCAAACTGGACACTAAGTTTCAGCTATAAGGTTTACTCTTCAATAATCGATGGCTTCCACACCTGTGCAGTGACACCAGCTTTCTTTGCTGAAAATTTTGGCCTCGGAGCAGTAAACAAAGAGGACGTGGTGGTTTCTGGCTTAGAAAATGCAGAGTAGCTAGTAGGTGAATATGATTCATTTACTGGGACAGAGGCATTTGACTGGAACGATGGTTGTGAACTGTAGGCTGGCACAGAGTACACTGAGGATGCCCGGACATTAGGAGGAGACCCAGCACTAGGTGGTCTTAAAGGTAGAGCCTGCTTTGAAGTGGGCAGCTTCGTTGTCTGCTTAATAGCAAAGCTTTCCTTTGTACTAGGAGGTTGAAAAGTAAATAAAGAAGCATCGAGTTGATAAGGTTGATGTTTCATAATATCCAAAGCATTGAGACTTTTCTTAGGTTTTCTTTTCGTGTTTTTGGTAGCAGCACTGGACTTAGAAGAAGGCTTGGTAGCAGCAGGAGGATAAGATGGGCAGTGGATGGGATTATAAGCAACAGGTGGAGGTGCTCGGACATTAGGTGAATATTTCCAAGAAGCTGGTAAAGATGGAGTTGGAGATGAGGCTCGTGCCATGTTTGCCTGCACAGTCTCTGAATCTATCACATACTTCTCCATTCGAGAGTGCCTTCTGGCAAATAACTGTGCTCCTTTTCCACTCATAGCTGGTGGCATCTCAAAGGGTGGCTTTGTTTCTCCAGCAGTCGGTGTGACTGGTGTCGTCTTGGGTGTATGGTTTGGACTCGCTAGGGTTGCCTGAGGCCCTTTGAAAGGACCAGCTAGGTTGAGAGTATTTGGGGGATGGACAGGAGAGGGAGGATACTGTGGAGATTTAAGTGGTGGAGGATATGCTGCTTCAGGTGAGGCTGGTGCTGGGAAAGAAGGAGCCTTGTTAGGAGCCACAGCTGAAGGTGACCAGACTGGTGAAACTGGAGTACCAGCAGCAGGAGAGACTTTGAGTGAAGGCTTTGGAGCAACAGGCGGAGGAGCCTTTTGTTTAGCTGCTTGAGTCTGCATAAAATTGCAAGCTTCTGCTCCCAAACTGAGGTAGTCTTCTTCAGGTCCTGACTCAAAACCAGCTCCAGTACCTTTTTTGCCCTCAGCATTGTGTACAAGGGACAACAGGGCAGGATTAGGACTTACTTTGGGTGCATCTTTGAAAGTGAACATAGGTTTTGAAGTGCTTCTTCTCTTTGCTTCTTGCAGTATCCCAGTTCTTTTAGCTGGCACCGCAATCCTTTCATCCCTGGATGCTATGTGTTCTGTTGGCTCAGGGGGTGCCCACACAGTTGGGGCAGTTCTGCTGGCTACAGGAGCTGAAACGGGTCTGTATAAAGCCTCAGGTGGTGGGGTAATAGAGCAATAAGGAGGTGGTGCTGGTATATCTGAAAGAGGACTAGTGACATTTCTTATGGGTGAGAATGGTGCAGCTGCTCGGTTTTGAACACCAGAAGAGAAGGGTTTAGCTGTTTTATTCAAAGAAGCTGCTTTTTGAACTTCAGAGGACTGAAAAGAGAGGTTTGCGTCTGGTGCTAAGCCAAAGCCATTTTGTTGTACCACTTTGCTATGATTCTGGCTCACGTCTGTGTAGCTTTTGCTCACGCAGGTCTGCTGTCTTGACATTTCTTCTTTTGTTTGGTACACTGAAGAGCTCACTTTCTGGAAGTTCTCTGACACGGTGGTTTCCCTTTGTTCCTCGGTGTGCACCGTGCGTGCCTTCATCTCCTCTTGCTCAGCTGTAATCTGATCCATCCTCTGCCGTCTCTTGGCAAACATGAGGGCCCCTTTACCTGTGCTCTCTGGAAGCGTCTGCATCTCGTCTCCACTCTTTGTCTTCTTCTCAACCTCGAGTAGACCACTGTCCCAGTCAAATGTCACAATCTTACTGTCGTTGTCAGAGAAGAAATCTTCATCTATTTCTGACTCGCTCGTTGCAAGCAAACTCACTTCAAAGGTGCTTTCTTTGTCCCCCTCTTCACCTTCACCTTCTTCACCCTCGTCTTCGTCACGTTCTAACTCCCCGGTACCGTAGCTGACTAAAGTGTATTTCCTTGCCCTTTGACGACGCTTCTTGAACATCAACACCCCCTTGGAATTGGGATTGGGAGCTGCTGTCAGCAGCAATGCAATACTTTTACATTTGGATTTGGCTTCTTTGACCTGTTTCTCTGACAGGCTCTCACTTCGCCGGAGCCCTGCGGAAAGAAGCAAAGTGCGCACTTAATTGCATGCAGCCCACAAAAATAGAAGGACGCTAACAAGTACGTCTGCATTTGTCTATACTGAAATTTACCCACTCTTCCCTTCCCTCACTTTAAAACGTTTATTTTTTTTGTATGGAGAGGTCATTATACTGAAGTTTTTCCCACAATACCAACAGTGTTTTAAATTCCATACCCAGCATTCCGTAGAGTCACACCCATACAAGTTCAAAGGCTACATCACTTTCGTTAGCACTTCCTTAGTTCAGCAGGAATGTTACGAGTATCTTTATTTCTAGCATTCTTGATTTTGATTCCCATGAGTAATCTCAGCAGAAACGGGCAGATGATATTTTCTAATTTATTCAATTTCTGTGGTTTGGTATTTAGCAAGTGTTTGTCCACAGTTCCGAGGCTTACAGCAGACATTCCCAGCCAGACAGGCCCATGACAGCTTAACATTTGAGACCAAATGAAACTGAGAGTATTCTGCCTGATGGTGGTAGCAGCTTCTGCCATTTATGTGTTTCTTTACTCATATGAATTACAAAATGTGTATAGTTGCTAAAGATCAGTATACTTGTATGTATTAGCTGTTGAAAAGAAAGTTGACGCCCACAAAGACATACACAGAAACCATTAGCATTGACTTTTACCCCCTTGGAAGACATGGGAGTTTGGCCACGACACTCAGCGAAAGCAGGTTTCAGTCTTTTAACAGGAGCTACTTGCCTGAAACGTAATCCAAAATTGTATAGGATATAACAGCTCCAGAACATTTATTTTGAAAATGTGTCAAGAATGAATACACATTTCAGAACTGAATCAAGGAGGCACAAGTAACTTCTCAAGAGTATTTGCTATCATATATCAATAGTACATGTTTCTCAAAGCATACATTATTGGTTTCCATCAAGTCATGTGGAACATGTAAAGCTGATAGATGCACTGCACATCAGCATGACTGCTTCTGTGTTATGTGACATGGAGAATGTGCCTCACGGGGAAATGCTAGTCAGGTGGTGTCCCTTTTTCTTTCCCTTATATTCTGCACGGCATCTCATGAATGACAACCTCAATAGCTTCTTCTGTTAAAAAAAAGCTAGAATTTAAAGCTGTTCCTCCCGGAATCAGTGGTCCCCTTCCACTTAATTTCAAAAGGAAAAAGTGTGCTTCTGGTCTACAAAAACAGAACAGTAAATTATTTAGTATCTTTTGCTAGCATAAAGCAAACTCTTTAAAGAAAGCCATGTGATGTATTTTCTATTAATGATCGTTTTAGCCATGTCAGTAGATGGAGTCTGATACTTCTCCTATTAAAGACAATTGGAGTTTTGCCATTATGCCAGATGACAGCATGACTTGACCAATGGTTCTCACAAGAACCTATAAAAGAGAAAAGAACATGGCACCTGAACCTGCAATTTGTAACATTTTGTTGTGAGAGGGCCAAATAACAAATTCTTTGGCTCAGTCCTTTGATGATCCAAATGCTTGAAATAGTCACTGAAGACTTTTCCCAAAAGTTTAGGCTTTAGTGGTAGAGTGCCTCTGAAAACAGCAAGCACATTAAGTTCTGCACTTTCAAACAAGCCGCTGCATCACAGTGAGTGTTTTTGTGGGAAGGGATTCAGCAGGTACTCATACAGTTCTGTGGAAAGCAAAAATTGAAACTTCTCATGTTGTGCTGGATAGTTAATGAATAGTTTCAAAAGATGGCAGGAGGAATGTTACCTGTTCAGGGAAATATAGTCTCATTACTATTTTCAGAGAAAGTTTCTCCACAAGAGATCAAGCACCTCTAATAAATCTTCTTTTCTAGGTGCATTGTAGCTTCTGATTTTACAAAAACCATGCACATTATTTGCTGTACAGAGTATTCTGCTGTGCTTGGGAGTGTTAGTTCTAATGTGAAATAGGATATTGCAAATAATAATAAATAATAATAATAAAAGCAAACATTTTTACAGAGTAAATCAGCAGTTCCTGAGGATAATGACCTGCCACTAGATTAGAAGAAATAGAGGCTGTCATAGGTGAGATGGGAAAAGGACAGAATCTATGTCCTACTTTAAAGAAGAGCTTATCATGTAGTTCATTCCTTGTACTTTTGCCTTATTAGAGAGTCACTGCAAGTAATTCTCTTAAAATGACAGGCACAGTCCCATAGTGGGTTCTAACTTCGCAGCCAAAATGTAAAGCATGTGCACTTTTCTTTTATGCCTCATTTAATATGCCAAAAATATGTGGATTGCATACAGACACTTAGGCATAAGTAACTGCTTAATCCACTTGCCAATAAGATACAAATGGTTATCAGGCTAAAAATACGCTTCCAGAGGAATTAGCAGTGGGTTAGCAGACTAATTCCAACACTGCATATGAAATAGCTTGTTGCTACAGTATATCACTGCACACATTCAGGCACCTTTGACATACTGCTACTAAATCCCCAGACAGGATTCTTAACATTGTTGGGAAAGAGCAAGCAACCGACAGAAAGGTCCCAAATGAATAAAATAATAAATAATAAATAAAACATATGTATCTACAGTCATTGAATTAATATTGGTTCCTGCTGCGAGTTTACTTTTATGTAAACTTCTTGGACATATTTTGAAACTGACCTCTGGGTATGGGAGTCAGAAGAAATAACATGTTCACTTTACAGTCTGCGGAAGACTGACAAAACTGAAGGGATCATGTAACAGTTACACACATGCTAGTGTCTGTCAAAAGCTCTTCTGCAGGCAACATCAAGCTTTTCTACCAGCCCTTTTTATTAACTTTTAAGAGAGGTGGCATGGCTTTGATTTTAGATGATGCAAATGACAACCCAAAGTTTTTGCTATAAAAGGAGAAATCCACAGGAATCACTTAGACATCTGCAAGCGACTTACTTTTTTATTTTTTTGTTAATATATATTGAGAGACCAGTGGAATTCAACCCTTTTTGGAGATTTAAGTATTTTCACTTGGACAAAGTAATGAATTAATTTCGAAGTGGAAATCTGCTAAGCAAAGTTACTCAGCACAGTTAAGTCATGGCTATACATTTGGCTCATCACCAGGAGCATTGTATTACACCCAAAAATATATATAAAGCATGAACAGAAAAATTGTTTTAAAGAAAAAGTGGGAAAGTTAGAAAACTGAAGAAAAAAACTCTGAACGTTTTTTCTAATTCATTCTAAATTCTGAAATTATATTTCAAGTTACAAAAGACACTCTCAAGCAGTGCAAATGATTAGATGGGACATACTTACTTGCGTGCCTTGCCCTGTGCTTGTGAGGTTTGTGATCCCTTTCCGAGTGCTGGTTGTCTTCTCCCTGCTCCGTGCCTTCTGATGAGATTGCAAAGGAGAGGAGGGAAGGAGGTGCTTCTGACTGCCCTCCTTCCACTTGAGAATCAACACACCCCCTCTCAGTTAGAGACCTGGGTGCTTCCTTCTCCCTGTCTGAACAGTCGAGGATCACCTCCACCCTGGGGAGAGATGGAGCTGCACCTTGGATCCTCTTGACCTCTTTGCCACTAGAAAACTGGACTACTTTGCTTGACCACTGGATGTTTCCCTCTTTCACGCCCAGGGGAATTGTGATCACAGGGCTAGTCCCATCTTGTTGTACACTGGGTCCTCTTCCTGAAGGGGGGCATTTTTCTGCCCCTAAGAGAGTCACAGCAGGAGCATTGGTGCCCTTGTGTGCATCATTTGAGAGGGACAACTGCAGCTCAACCATAGTACCTGGCCTTCTTTCTTCTAGCTTCCCTCTGAAGGCAGCCTCATCTGTCACGACCACTTTGGGGGTGCCTATCACTTTAGGAGTAATTCTGTGGCTTTGTGTGGTCTCTTGTTTCATTTCAGAAAAGTGTATGTTGCTTTCTCCTGCTCCCTGGTGAGTCTCGCTGTATATCTCTGTGATGCATAAATCTCCATGGGGTATCTCTTTTGCTGAGTTAATTTGCAGTGTAGTACTCTCCCTGTAGTCCTCATTTTTTATGTTATCTTGTTTTCCATTTTCTCTTTCAGCATTCAAGGTTTCATTTATTCCATTGGAGGATCTGCACATACATAAACAATTCAAGAAATTAAGCTGCTGTAAGCACAGCAATTGTAAGTACAGTTACAAACGCAATTTCTGTATAGTATTTTTCCCCCCACATTAATTGTGGTACCTGCTAGCAGGTCCATTAAGTAGAGGAATTTTCCCAGATGCAGAGGTATTAAACTGAAGCCTCTTCGTATCTTTTCAAATTCTTCAACTTACAGTTCATTAAGAGGGAAATCACACTACTGCAGTAGAGCTAAGATCCTACTACCATCCTTCTGCAGTGTTGAATTATATCATTCCTAACATCAATATGCTTTCAGAGACACATTTCTGTTATAGTGCTTCCAGACAAATGCTGCTGAGCTTTCTGGAACAATACGTCCTCATATTTCCCATGTGCATGAGAGAATTAGCACTGGACGACTGGTTAAGTTTTGGCCCTGTGGCTACTACTGCAACTTCTTTGGGTATCATCCTCACATATAGTTTCTGTCCCAAATAATTTAGTCTCTAAGGAGTAGATAAGTACTGGGTGAGGATCGGAGGGAGGGGAATGAATACTTAAAATACACATTCAAAGAATTCCTGTGAGGATCATGATCCTTACATATCATGGAATAATTAAAACATTCTGGGCCCATTCCAGTGATCCAGCGTATAAGTGTAGTGAAGCCATACAATATTTCCTAGTTATTAAAAAACTATCTATTTCTAACTGGCAAATGTTAATTTGACATCCTGAAGCCTACTGTATACCTCAGTGTAACTCCCTTTCTTAAACTGCTCATTCCCCTGGCTCAGTTAGGCTGTTTTACTGGTGTTAGGACTCTCAGTGTACTCTCTAGCCTCATGTTATTAAGGCTTTCTGTTGCCTAGAAGGTAAGGAAAGCACTTTTCAAGTGAGGGAAACTGTAGGTACCCTCAGTAAAGTATTCATATCAAGTATTATGGAGATTTCTGAAATCAAAGAAGGTCCTGGGTGTTCTGAGGCTTTGAAACCCCCCACAAAGAAAGGCTGGAAGAAGCAACAGAAGAAATAAATCTGTCAGTGCACTGAAGAAATTTCAATATCACATGGTTTTCCAGCCATGCAGCATACTGTTCGTCACAGTCTGGGTCTGCCTCAAATAGCACAAAATGTGTAACATCCATTAAATCACATATGGAGCTACATAAAGGTCAGACAGATTTTAATTTAAGGAGCTCCTTGTGAGTGCTGCTGGATTCCATCATATTATGCCATTTGGACGATCAATTGTACTGCTCTGAAGTACAGATAAGTTACAGAAAACTGTAAACATTTCCTTGTAGATAGGAGACTGGGGGCTGGGCCAGCTAAATGTTAGCCTTTATTGGTAGCTGAGTGATTGTGTGTATGTGTGAGAGAGAAAGATTTCCACCTTAAAAGGCCCTTGTTACTTATGGATATACTTCTACTCTACATAGACATAAATGTGTATCTGGGTGTCAAGAGGCAGAATAGTCAGTCTGATCTCTTTTTGTCATTTAAGATTCTGTTTTGTCAAGTTATTATTTTTGGTTTAGGGCTTTCCAGCTCACTGCAGGAGCACCAGCCCTGGTGTAATTCCAGGAAGGAAGCAGAACTCATGGAGTCAGCACGGCAGGGTTTGTCTCAGAGTCATGTTTTACTCCCTACATGGTGCATTTCAATTTGGTATGCACAGAGCACGCTCCCTGCTTCCCCCTAGAAATTTTCTTTCTAGACTCAGCAGTAGCCCAAGTGTTGCTAACACTGATGTGAAAAGTGCAGGCCAGCGTTTCTGTTTCTGTCCCCACTCTCAACATTTCCCAGATACATCTGTTCAGCATTTGTCAGGAAGGTCAGTAAGATGCTCCCCACGTGGCATCTGGAGAGTGCCCGCCCTGCAGGGTGTCTCTCTTTCCTCTGATTCTGTAAACCGAAGGTTTCGTGGGCACTGCTGGTCAGTGACTGACTGTGGATTAGAGGGGATTGAGAAACTTTTGTAGACATCAAAGGCCAAGTAGTATTTTAAAAACTACTAAACTATTTTAAAAGCCTAATTTTCTTCCTAGTCAGTTTTGCAAGAGCAGAATTAGGCCAGTGATGCCTATGAAAGTCTCATCCTTCATGCAAATAGTTCAGGAACTTTTGTCAGAGGTTTCCCAAGCAGAAATATTCTTCCCTGCCAGTGAAAGATGCTTGGTTGTAAAGATCACCTTTGGAACATCACTTTAATTAGGCATTATTTTTTTCTTTATGTCTGCCAGCATTTTCTCGAGATGGATGCTAACAAGTGGCTACTCAGGAAAGGGAGGATTTGCTTATTGTTGCTCTCAGAGGCTGCTAAGACACTTCCTGAAAAATCCTTCTGGTGGTAGTGCTGAGAGAGCTACTACCCACAAAAGAGGTGACGGGAAGCAAAGTGTTTCAGTGTATCCTCCCCTACCCTGGAAGATACTGATGGGAGGTGCTGGGAGTTGGGGGAGATAGACTGATGAGAAGAAATCCAAAGATTTTCATGGTGAATTGCTTCAGAACATTTTTTGACACTTTCAGAGTGTTGTGCAACTGCAGTTTTCTTAACATTTCTACCAGACACAGTTTCATTCCATGAAACATTGAATTATGTGGTCTAAGCACTCTGGTTTTGTTCTGATTTTCGGGATGTGTCTTGCCATTCACCACACATTCAAGCAGGGGCAATGGAGTGAGTGGAGGATGTACTGTTACTTTCAGCTACAGCATTAGCATGTCCTTCAGAGCAACTGAAATACCAGTTATAGAGCAGCAACAGGCAGAAGTCAAAGCATACAGAGCTATTTCTATGGCTGCAAAGAAGACAGCTGGTCAGCCACAAATACCATTTTTACAAGTGCACTTCCAATAGTCATGCTGTGAATTAAAAACGAGAATTCAGATATCACATGAGGAGCATTCAAATGGTGCACTGCTGAACCAGAAACAAGAGCTATGTACTCTGGAGAAGGTAAGCTGTAGCCCTCAGCTATCAGTGTTGCCCTGACCTCATCACGTTGATCCATTACTAAGCCCAAAACAATATCCACAGACAGGCCATGCAAAATGTCTGTCTTAAATCATGGGGGAAGCCATGATTCCTTACAAGGCATGTGAAAATCTCAGGTGTTTTCTTCCACTTCTTACCCACACTGGAAGCAATTCAGCATTCAACTTGCCTGAATTCACAAGTGTGGGGAGAAGGTGCTTGCTGAAGGTGATTCTGAGCTCAAGATGGCATGTGCTACACTGATGGCAGTCACAGAACAGTCGTGGGACTAGACTGCCTTACAGTGAGCAGCGATGCTGGCTTGCTTGCAAATTTACATGAAGGTTCTCTAAGAAGCTAGAAGCATTTTCAATGAAAACTGAAAGTTACCATCACTGTTTTATAAACGGAGAAGCTGAGACCTGGAAAGCTGTAAGTGACTTGCCCCACCTCATCTAGTGAAGTGACAACAGATACAGAAATAGAATTCATGATTTCCAGACCCTCTCCCCCTCCTGACTACGAACACATTTTGCCACCCAAGAAGACCATTTGCCATGTCATCATCAAGGCATATCTGTGTAACACACTTTCTCCATCTATGCAGCCTTTGCTTTTTGTAAGCCTCACTTCCATATCTATGGGGAATAACAACACTTCACTACTTCAAAGGGGTGGAAAGGATAATTGAATTTAAGTCTCTGCAGTATGCAGATATGGTAGTGGACACCTTGTAAATATTAAAAATATGTAATAAGTAAAATTGTTACATTTGGGGACTGTACTCTTAATTCTGTACCATTCAAATTATATATATTATTTCAATCAAATACTCTGTCTTCCCTCCATTTTCCATAGAGACAAGCAGAGTTACAGACATTAGTAAGAGAACTAGCAGGAGTTCACAGTATAAGCAGTATAAGTCTGCAAACTGAGTGCGTTCAAACCCATCATTTTCTGTGTGGTTCACTGAACAGAATTGCACCAAAGCATTCTGAGCATTCCTGTACCTCTTGATAAGCATCTGTAGGACGTCAGTCAGGCTTTCCATCAGAACGATAACTTCAGCATAGGTTAAGTCTCCACAGGGCTTGCCATTGATAGACACCACCTCATCTCCCTCACACAGTCCAGCCTTAGCTGCTTTGCTCTTGCTGCGAACCTACAGTGAGCCAAAAACAAATTCCAAATTGTGCAATTAGTGTTCATTTGAAAACAGCAGCAACCATGTCCTCAACTTACTTTTGTCTGTACAAAAGGAAAAGGATCAGTAATATTGATCATAAATTTCTAGTAACACAAGTTAATAACTTGTTCCAGTTGAGGTTCTGTTCTGGCCAGTATTAACAAATACAAAAAATTCTGCTTTACTGAGCTTGTGAGCTCAGTCAAACAGGCTGAATTTATTTATTTACTTTTAACAGGGAGACATAGAAATCTGGGACAAGAATCAATTGATCAGAGTTTGGCAGAAATGCAAAAAATATCTTTAATTTCTCCCCAAATTAAAGGCTGCTGGAGCTGAAATCTACGCCAAGATTTCTAAAGAAGAGTGTATAACTTCAGGCTCCTCTGGGCAGAATGTCAGAGCATGTAGGTATACAGACTTCTGGTATAATCGGCTTAGTTGCCAAACTATAAACATCTGAATCACTGGAGATCCTAAATCCATGTTTAGTCATCTGGGTAAGTGCCCTGATTTACTGAAGACACGCCTCTTATGGTTTAGCCTCCCCTGTTAAGTACTCATTCAAGAATCTCGTGCGGCTAAGTTTTTGCTGTTTCACTTCTTTTTCTACTGGCAGCATGTTATAACTTTTCATAGTCTTTATATAACAAAACCTAGACAGCTTTAACACCACTCGAGGTATGCCATACAGTTGACTGCTATTTTTAAAGTACATATTTGGCAAACTGTGTGTTATATTAACCAGGATGCTTGCAGGAGTCTATTTTAGAATGAGACAAACACATAAAAGGGCTGTCCTTGCGTTTTTTGCTCTCAGTCTTCTACCTATTGGTGTAAGTACTTTGACCTTATATGAAATTCCTTACTAATTCCATAGCATTTTCTTGATATTATTCTACCCCATCCAGAGCTGCAAAATCAGTCCCCACTGACTTTAGGAAAGTTACTTCTGATACATATAGATTTGAGGGTGCAACTGTCCCACAGCCTCATGGAATTATCCCCAACATACTAGTAGACCACCGGTTTGGTACCTAAGTCTCATTACTGGAGGCAATTTTGTAAAAATTTCTTGCAGTCGGGATGATATGTGGAACAAGAAGTGAGACTGCGCATATTCCGTGGTGGGGCCATAGATCTTCGTTGTTTCAATTTATACATACCCGTTTGTCATATTATGGCTTTTTGAGCAGTGAAGGAACAGAAGCCTCGTTCATACAGAAGCCAGTTGCTACCTTGCATAATTAACATTTACAAATATGGAGTGGTATGCTACTCTGTTTATCTCCCCTTAGGCAAGAATATAAACATCCTCGTACTTTGGGAATAAATGACAGTTTAAACCGTGTTTAGAATGTTTTGCTTCATACATGTGCTAGGGTTTGGGTTGAGGTTGTGTTGCTGGTTTTTTTAAATAGGAGGCTAAGCTATTAAAATTTTACAAGACACCTTAGGTCTGAATGTAAGTATTTAATATGGATGCTAGGAAGTATTTAGAGTGACCTTTTTTCAAAAATATGTAAACAGCAACATATGAACCCTGAAATAGCATAATGTGATATGTAGATTGTGAGAAGAAAACTTGTTTCTCTTTCTTTATTCAGTGCCTGAGAATCTGGGGACAGTTCTGTCATAGATTAATATTATATCTGTCTCAGGAGAGAAGCTGTTACCCATTCCATAATACCAGTGATTTAGGTCAAAAAGCAAATGACATATGTACCTCCTTGATCGGTCTACATGAATTTCTAGACAGCTCAAACAGTTTCATAATTTTTAAACAGACTCCTTGGAAGCATTTAAAGAAAATAGACAAGGGCATTGAATTTCCTTTTAAAGTTCTTGAAATGGCCTCTCAGCCCATTCTGCTGCCTCGTGAATTGTTGAAAAACGCAACTGTGAGATACAAATACTCAGCTCCTTTTTTGAATGGTCATGCAGAAAATAATTTTTTATTGTCGCTATCCATCACGCTCTGTTAGCATTTCAGTTCAGATAGTACATTAGAGCAAATTTCCTGTTAGTATTATATTTCCAGGTTTATCCACATAAATCAAACCTTTAACATTATTTTTCCATTGCAGGATCACACTGCACATGCTGTACATATTAATGGGTCTCCTGACTAGATGTCAGCCTTTTTCCAAGTCTCCCCCAGAGGCACTTATGCCTCCCAAATTTGAACAATGTCTATAAATTCACCTCAGCATTATCCTTTTTATTTTGGTGTTTCTGTTGTGGGAATAGAAGGGAGGAGAGAACACTGACAAAAAAAAAAAAGAGTAATGGCAGGTTGTGTAGTAAATTATTGCAGGTTGCTGCTACAGTAGAAATACACCAACATCATTTTTGTTATTTTAGCCTCAGGATATCACCGGGTTACTCAGCACTATGTAGACTACCTGTGTCTACAAGGTAGACAAGCTGTGGTTGGTTCTTGTTTGGTTTATTTGTCTTCATTGGAAGCCCACAAAAATAAACAAATCATTTACTTATGTAAACCAAAACTTTTCAGACTTCTGGGGGAAAACCGAAGAACAACAAAAAAATCCTAAGACGATTTGTGGAAAGCAGGATCTTCCTGGTGAGATATCTAATGGACAGTTTTCTCTCAAAAGAAATCTTAGCAGAAAGCCTTTGAGAAGCCCATGGGAAAACAAAGCTGCATTTCTTAGCAGAAATGCAACTTGGTCATACAGGGGACGGTAAGAAACCTTTATCCAGTTCTTGGGAACTCAAAACAAGGCATGGTTGGCTGTAAAGCAGAAGAGATTCTTCTAAACCCAGGGATTGTTCTTGCCCTACAGTGCAGCCCAGGCTTCCTTGGTTACTTGGTTCTCCTGTCTGTTTTGGGCTGGAGTTTTCTTTAGGAAGGGAAAGTGGTTTTTCCTGTAAAATTTGTGAGTTCTCACTACTAGAAAAATATATTTGTAATCATTTTATTAAGTTTTCAATGCTCGCAATACCGGTGTAGCACAGCGAAGCTCAGCCTGTGCCTTTAGTGCTGAACCTGTCAAGAAACCAGCTGCTCTGGGCATTTTGCAGAGTTTTAGCCCACTTTCCTCTGGTGCTGCTTGTATTGCTTTTCTTCTCCTCATCGGGCAGGACTCCTCCTTTTTGTTAAGTTATATATCACATGCTCATTAGAATGCTTCAGTTCTCTTCCAATCACAAAATTTCCAATGAAATAACAATGGAAATATTTACTCCGAATTCCCAAAGTTTTAAGGAAATCATTAGACAAATGTTTTACAATCATTGTACATCTTGCAGCAGTACTAACCTTAGTAAGTGCTCTGCATGCTCTGTCCAAAAGGAGTTTTTGGTTTCTGAATTTTTAACAGCATTGAAGTGTTGTATATGAACAGTCGTACATAAAGACTTCAGATTATTCTGAGCCATTTTTTATAATATTCTCTAATTTCAGGTGTTTGGATTGCTATTGCTAGGGGAAGTGAGGAACAGTGGTGGATTACTTGGACAATTTTCCTGAAGTACAGAATTTATTTTTGTTTCCATATTACTCCTCTATGCAGAATTTCCCACTATCAGGAGTGCCCCTTGCTGCTTAAAATGTCAAGTGCTGAGCAATTCCTCATTCCAGTACTTAAAGGGGGCCCACAGGAAAGCTGGGGGAGGGGCTCTTTATCAGGGAGAATAGTGATAGGACAAGGAGTAACAGTTTTAAACTGAAAGAGTGTAGATTTACATTAGATATTAGGGAGAAATTCTTTACTGTGAGGGTGTTGAGACGCTGGGAACAAGTTGCCCAGAGAAGGTGTCAATGCCCCATCCCGGGAGGTGTTCAAGGCCAGGTTGGATGCAGCTTTGAGCAACTTGGTCTGGTGGAAAAGTAGCTGTCTTCACAGCTACTACCTTGCCAGATCGTCCACCTACTTTGAGTAATGTTTCCAACACTTCAGTTGTATTTGTCTAAAATTAATCTCTTTAATTCTGTGCTTGTGAAGGTCATTGGTGACACAAGGATTTTAGAGATCATGACACGCTTCAGATAGACAGCTGGGAAAATCCAAGGTCAGGAAGTACTTCATTTTCCTGGTCCACATGTCAGGGTAATAAAACAGATGCAGTTGGTTGTCAGACCGTATGCCCATACATGAGGAAAACTGAATGATTTTTCTGTTCTTAGTTTCCCCTTTGAAGGTGTATAAAGAAAAAGCACTTGTCATTAGATAAAAAGATAGAGCAGACAGGAAAAAGTCGTCAGATCTTCAGAAAGGGAATATGAGCCACCTGCAGATTTAACTGAGTAATGGTAGCATAGTGTAGGAGTTCCTTGAGAGTCTTTCAATACCATATAATTAGGAAATGTTCTTCCCTAGAACTCTGGGCTTTGTGTCCACATAAATTCATTGGATCTAAACTGAAGGCCTGGCATTTTTGGCAGGCTAGAGCTCAAGTTTAGGGATTAAATTTTAAGTGAGCTGGGGTACGTGTTATTGAGATAACACAGTGTCACAGTGAAGCTTAAGTGGGATAGCTTACCTGTGTAGGAGTATTCTGTACACTCTCACAATCTGTGATGGCTGTATACAATTTACTCTTAAAAAGGGACTCTTTAGAGATGGTATACCAAATTCTAGGCTCTTTTCATTAGCCATGCCTATATTTGAGTAGGAGTCTGCTGTTTGATGTGGCTCAAGCTATCTGCATGTGTGCTGCCCGGAGGTGAGTTTGCATCTAGCTGATACCAGTCCACATCCTCCTTACACTGAATTTCCCCCCCAGGCAATCTAGTTTCCTTCAGTGTCAGTCACAGTAAAAGCCACAATGTAAAACATTCAGAGAGGGCAAATTCATCAAGAGTGTGAGATCCAGCCCCTCCCTAGCTCCTCTCAATGTATGGACATGCAGTAAGAAGCCTTGCCCCTAAAGCATGTTAGATGTTAGAGCTGGAGTACTGTCACTTTAGCTTGTGTAAATCTATAGTGTAAGTATAGTAAAATATAGATTTCTATATTTTATCTTTAAAGTCACTGTGTCCCATTCTTCGGAGAATGTATGAAGAATGTGCACAGAAGACTAGTGAGACCATGCAAATGTCTGCTAATTAAATGGGTTAAACAAAGGTGCTTCTGAGCTATCTCCTGCATGCTTTTCCTGAGAGGAAGCCTTGAATGATGAAGTATCTTTGGCTTGTAAGATAAGCACAGAATTATTTCCTGTCACCAAATGCTTCCCAGTAGCAGGATAATGATATTGGGAATTTGGCAGTTCAGCACACTGTTTTCTGCTCCTGCTCTTAAGGGAAGGCTCCTAGACTCATCCAGCACTGTAGAGCTGGCTTTCATGTCTGTCTATAAAGCTAATTATATTTCTAAATGGGCTTTAAAAGGACAACATTTGAGAGATCAAAGCAGGAAGTAGTTAATATGTTCAGACATATTTTTTGTAGCCTAATGTTCTTTCGTGTTTGATACAATTCTGGAACTGTTGGATTAAATCTAATAAGTCTTTCCAAAAGGTGAGGTAGGATGTTAGTCTTTGAGTTTATGAGAGTGCTGCCCTTGATTATCAGTAAGATCATCATTTGAGAAGTTGAACAGTGGTGTAATATTATGGTAGTTTATGACAAAATATGTGATATAGGATGCTAAGCTGCATAAAGTGAAGGTACTTTTTAACTTTAAAACCCATTCATCCAGTCGCCTGAAAGGTTTTGGCTTTACTCACCAACTCACAGGTAAAACAAAATGTTAATCATGGTTTACTCATGTAAAAGTTCATGAGACATTCTTGTAGAGCGTGACCATACTATCTACAGTTATTGGCTTACTTACTGTTTAACTCTGTCTCCAGTCAGCCTCCTGTTACACTGTACATGTGATAACAGAATTCTTGAGTGCACTGGTTCAGTTTGGTAACTGTTGTCTCCTCCTTCCCATTATGTGATAGCTTACAGAAAGGTTCAGTTCTCTGTAGAATATTTGACAAATGCAGTTTGGTGCAACTTCTCGCACATACTGTTGTGGGGGCGTTATAGAACAAATCTGACCATTTATATGTTGACAGAGCACTTGTGCCATTTGGAACCAGAGAGCAGTCTGATTTTAGTGAAAAGAAAAGCCTGCTCAGATTCCCAAAAGCTTTGCCTAATGTACCCCTGTATCATCTTGCTAGGGGTTGCCTTTCCCTGGCAGAAAACCAAAGTTAGCAGCTGAAGAAGGGGTGAGATAATGACCTCTGAAATATTGAACTGGTATGCTGGCAACGCAGCAGATTTCCCAATAGTGAGCCTGGGTACAGCACTTAAAGCCTGTTATTCATTTTGCACAGCACATCTAGTGTATAGCCTGACTACGGATTATCCTTTTGTGGGGTAGGCTGCTGCATATTTGTAATTGATGTGTCAAAATTAAACCATGGTGATTTTCCTTTTAACCAGTGCTGCTGGTGAACTGGTAAGCATGTGATAAGAAGAGAATGATGCTTGGATGGGCCATCCCTCAGTCTTGACTGGAGTTGGGATTCTAGGCTCCAGAGCCAAGGCTGCAATTAGCACTAGCACAGATACTGTGGTCAATGCTGAGAGACCAACTTACCATTTCTGATTAAGGCAGAATTGTTGTCAAGTTAGGGACTCGTTTGGTTTGAGTTCTTCTAACTTGAGGGCAGTTTGACAGTTTCAATGCTAGTCATTTCTTCTCGCTCACTCCTATAATTCTGGGCAAAAGCACAGGCGAGCCGAGCAGTGCTCACGCAGAGGAAGCTTGCTTTCAGACATCATTAAATGGGTCACAAGTTTAATACATTGCTCCTTGCTTCACCTGGACTGTTCTGGGCTTTTGTGAGGTTTGTCTCAGGAGAACTGGGATGGCCGTGTAAGTTTCAGCTGCAGCTGGTTTTCTTGTACCTCAGGTCTGCAAATAAACTACGTAATCTAGGATTAACAAATTTCTGAAAAGAAGTTTCTGCATGATGTTTGAGGCAGATTTGCAAGTCCCAGCTATGACTGATTACATCATGCAGAGCTATTAGGCTGAGTCTGGTAATTTGCAGTTTTGTGCTAGAACAAGTTTTGGCATCCCTTTGGCACAGACCTGAGCAATAAGAGGGTGCATCATCCCGGGAACATCATGGGGAGCTTCAGACCACTTTAGGCATCTTCCTTGCTGTGGGTCAAAGGTAGCAAGGTAGAGAACCAACTGGAAAGTTACTCAGCACTGTGATAAGAATAGTTCTGAGAGATGAAAACTTTTCTGTCTTGGCGGGAGAATGGTGAGTTTGGAGGGAAAGATTTTGCTGGAGATTTTTGTAGTTTCTTAAGTTTAGTCCAAATCACATTTGTGTAATTTGATGGTTTGATTTGTGACCTGCCTTTCAGACTAAGCAATATCTGGGGGTGGACACAAGGGGTGTGTGGCGATTTTGGGGTGGCAGGGTTGAGGGCTTCTTAATTAGTGATATACAGGCCATAAATTCATCCTACTAGTAGGCAAATGAGCCACTCAGCTACCAGTGTGCACTTTGTCAAACCCACGCATTCCTAGCTTCATATCCTGTATCAATTACTCTGTCCTGTGTGGCTCCCTTGTCTCATTTTCACTCTGTTGGTCAACTGCCCAAAGTTGAAGTGGGGGGATGGGGAACAGGCAGAGAGGGAGGAACGGTTCTCGTTACAAATCAAGATATGAGATGACACATTTAATCCTTAGAGCAGAACTACTCCAGTGACAGTGAAAATGAAGTCGTTATTCAGTCTCCTCAGTCCATTCCCTGAAATGGTATTGTTTATGACAATCCCTGCACATTATGTCATGAGTTTGCAAATACACAAGCATGGCATATGATCAGCCTCTCAGAAGGAATAGCGAAGGCAGCAAGAAGAAACAAATGCCGTCTTGCAGGTTTCTGTTTCAGTGAGGGCTGCAGCTATCACTGTCAGTGATGTCAAGGTTATACTGAAATGTGTGCCTGATGATGTATTTCTTGTGACTTGCCTCACTGCCAAGGCAGCAATTCAGTCAACACCAGAAGATCATGAAGAGGTAACTAGAAGCTTTGCCTCACTTCCCTTAGAGAAAGCAGCGGCACTGTGTTTATTGTGAGAGCTTTCTGTGGGTACAACTGGGCCAGATCTCAAATTACAGGGTAAGGGGGCTCCGGGAGCTGTATTAGCACAAATGAAACCAAATACCACAAGCATCTGGTAAATGCAGCGTCTAGATAATATACATTAAGCAGTTATCATGTTATGTACAAATTAAGTGGCCAGTGCCTAATCTTCAAAGGAAAGCACAAAGCTCCAGGTCATTGGAGAAGTAAGAAGTGAACAGTGGCCCAAGTTCAGCTGAGAGTTCAATAGAGGGACTGAGTTCCAGCTCCTGTTACTTGCTGTTGTCTTTAGCTGGACTGTTCAACTAAATAAAACTTACAGTTAGACTAAAGAAAATCACCCCTCTGTGAAAGCTGGTAGCTTTATTTACCAGGATTTCACATAAAACTCTCCCATGTTGTTCTGTCTTGAACTATTTCTGTTTCTTTAACCTCTCAAAATAAGTCAGCTAGGCTTAAGCTTCTCTACTTCCCTGGAAAGTTCTCTACTGTCTGAATTTCAGAATTGCTCGTTTCACCGTTTCACCCAAATTTCACTATTCCCTGATATTTTCCTGCTTGTCTGATTCTGTAAATCTTAGTTTAATGGACAAATTTATATTGGTTACTGGCTTTAGCCATGAAGTAGAATTTCCGATACATTTCCCAGCACTCACCATGTAAACAAACAAACAAACAAACAAAAGCATGCATACTAAGTTATCAGTCTTCTTATTTACTTAGCATCCCTCACACTTAAGGTCTAGTTTTAAAACAACCTTTTAAAACTGAGGGCAATGTCAGGCCAACCCATCTTGGTGCTTAGAAAGAAAAGCTCTGCCAAACCAAGTGGGTGTTTTGGGGACACCAGTACACAGGTTCATGTAGGTGGCTTCCAGTATTGCCTGGCTGCTGTCCTGGACAGCTCCTCTTTTTGTGACTCATTGGGGAATTTTTATGGTCAGCAGCCTCACCTCTCCCTGGTGGCTCAGATAAACTTGTCCGGGAAGGCAGCAATGGTGGCCCAGCTGTACACCAGGGATATCCATGCCTACCAGGGGACGTCGGTGGTCTACTTCTGGTTTGCTCTCCCAACAAAGGAGACAAAGTTTCTGTGCTTGTGCTGGAGGCCCTAATGAGGGGGGAAATGGTGGATGGAGACTCTCAAGAGATGTTTCCAAAGCCTCCAGGGAACAAGAACACAAAAATATTCTCTCTGTGGGCTTTGCCACTCACCTGATAGCAACATTGAGCAAGTTATTTAGATGTACTTTTAAGCAAACAATTAAAGCCCATACCCCATACTCTGCCATAAAGATTTCCTTATCTGAGTCTCTATTTTTTTAGACTTAGAATATATTCATAATTTACCCTAGTTTAATTTGATCGAGCTTTAAAATGGTCATAGTTGAATTGATGCAGACCTTCATATTAAATTCTTCCTTCTTTTTCAGTGACTTAGTCTGAAATGGCTTTAACCCAAAATAAATATATCTAAAAAAAATAAGAATAATCATGACTATTGCAGACATTTACTTTGTCACCTCTTCAATCCTTTCTTATGTAAGCAGTTCTTGAACCCATTTGTTGATTTGTGCATGTTTCATAAAATTGACATGGAGATTAATATTCATTACCTGCCTTCCAGCTCTTAAATGAAATACTGTGTAAGGCTATATAACAGAATTCCAGTATGGGGCCAACCACAGTAAAAATGAAGTAATCTTGCAAGCCGAGCATGAGACTTGCCTCAGAACTAAAAGCTGAAATATCCTCTCTCAAGGTAGGCTAGAATCATATACCCATCTTCTCCTTCAGATTTTAAGATCAGTACTCACTTGTATTTGTAAATTTTGAAACAACTGTACTTTCAAATTAATGTTAAATAAGCTGCCATGAGAATATTACAGTGACAGAAGAATAACTTTTTTTGGCATGGTAGTCAGAACACTGAGGAAATGCTGTTTTACTCAGACTGTAACTGTGGAAGCTGAGCCAGATTTCTGACTCTTATGTCAATAGTCCATCTGTGGCTGCTGCCTTCACACAGTCATGTCTGAGCAAGCCTGGCAGAGAGGTGCTGAGCTCTGTTTAATACTCCTGGACTTAGGGCACCAAGGTATTATACCTTCTATTCTTACAATCTCCAATTCAGGCATGCTGGCAGAGTTGGCTTTTTCTGTCCCTGACTTAAGTAAGTTGACAGCATCTTCAAAAGCTGGACCGAGAGGATATGTGTTCCTCCTGCCCTTTCCTTTCTGTGTATTCCCGAGAGGAATGTCTGCCCGAGAACCAGAAAACCTGCTGCACTGACGTGTGAGATTTCTGTTTGCTTGTTTTCATCTGTCCTTTTGTCCTCAGTGCAAGTGTTGAGCTTAACTGAGTGTATCTTTCCCAGTCAGGCAGTCTGGGACAGGCTGGCAGTTGTGTCTGACGGTGGGAGGGGGAAAAGAAAGAGTGTTATTTTTGCAGAGCTGTAAATCCAGCACCTTTTGCCAGTGCTGTATTCTTATGGCTTGTTTCTAAGAAGCTATTGCTGCAACAGCACTAGCTGCAAACAAAATCTCATTTACTCAGAAGTTCATGACAGGACAGGTCGTGCATTTTGCACATTTGTGGGACACTTGTAAAGGAAATACAGAGCGCGCTTTCCAAAAGCTACAGCTTGAAATGCAACAGTTTCCATGCTGCCTGGAGCTTCAATGTCAAAGAGATTTCTATTTTTAGAGAGAGATTCTACTTAAAGAGCTATATAAGGCTGTGCTGGGGAGACCTTTACTTTATTATAATATATGAGAATACTTGATAATCAGTGGGGAAGAAAAGTCTGTGTAAAACTGGAAAATACAATGATACTCTGCCTTGTATGTCTTTTGAGAAGAGAGGTAACTGAGATGAGAACTGAAAACTCAGTATTTGGTTTTTAATAATATAATTTCTCTCAAGTTCTTGAAACAATTGCTTTAGCCATTAAAAATGTGACAGAGGGCTCTTTATGATGAGTGATGATGCAAGAAGGAAGAGATAGTTCCACATACAGTCTGATGCCAAAAGACAACTTAACTGTTCTAATAGGTGACAACACCAAAAAAACCCAGCAAATTGCTGTTGTGTCCTTCCTGGGAAACTTGGTAAAACTTGGTGTTACAGATTCAGTTTTTCTGACTACAATTTTCTGAGTTATCCTGAGTACAAAGTGCCCCTAGACGGCAGAAAAACAATCAGAGCGGTCAAGTTGGCTAAGAATAGTAGTCACAGTTAGTGGCAGAAGAATGGAGCAGTGTCTGAAATGCTGGCTTGCTAGGGAGCCTGCTTCTGATGCCTATTTTTTCTTCACATAGAATTGTCAAGTAAACACATACCTCTGTTACCCCTAATCCCTATTTTTGAATGAATAGATAAGGAAAAAGTCTGAAAAGAATTGGTTAAACCTGTGTTCTCAACTTTCTTAATGTAATTTCTA
This sequence comes from Chloroceryle amazona, assembly GCA_027560015.1. Classification (NCBI taxonomy): domain Eukaryota; kingdom Metazoa; phylum Chordata; class Aves; order Coraciiformes; family Cerylidae; genus Chloroceryle; species Chloroceryle amazona. The sequence goes on along the minus strand of JANHFX010003223.1, from coordinate 58,017 downwards.
CTGCAGTTTTAAGAGAAACTGCTTGGTTTCCAGGAAATAATTTGTCTATGAAGCATGGGACACTTTCTGGTTTGGTTGAACTTTCAGAGGCATCTCAGGCAACACTGGCTTTAGGAGCTGTTGCTAGTGTTAGCACAGCAGTTGGGATCAATATGGTTTTGCTTGAGTAAGGACTAGATGAGGTAACAGAGCTAAATTAAGGACACTGGATCCATTTCTGCTATAGTCTGACACAGCTCCTGTGATGAATTCTAAATTGGAGGCAGGACTGAACTGATGCTGGTCTTAACTTGTCTTGGGTTTCTACTTCTGTTTTTATATTGTCTAACTAGCTGTGACATAACTTGTTTGGCTTTAGGTGGGTAAAATAAAGAACGGCTAGTCTATCTGAATTAGGGGTGAAAAACCCACAAGCAGACGTGATGTCTGCATTCTAGTAACATAAGGAAAGTCAGCATTCTTGCTTCATGCAGAAGATAAGACAGGGCAGACTAGTCAGTAGCAACGCAATTGCTGAATTGTTTGAACTAGGGAAATTCCTTCATCCACCCAGTGCACTGAACCATGACTAGCACGAGAAATTACACTCTCTATGTTGACATTTATTATTCAGAAGGAAAAAAATCACTGACCTTGAAATGTGCATTTAGAAAGCTTTCGAATACACTGACATACTAGTCCTGGCTTATTATTGGAAGTATGAGAAGCAGTTCAAGTATTTCGAGGAACTACCTCTCTAGTAAAACAATCATGCACACCGGTACCTTTGCAGATTTTTTTTTTGTGAAATCAGCTTTATATGCTAACTATATTGCTTTAGAATATAGGGCAGGAACAGAACAATTGAATGGCACTACTGTGGCCATTTTCTATGTTGGAAGTACAGGGGGTGCACCTCAAGGAACCAAATTCGGGCGAGCTGAGCTGCACCGGCTTCCCGCGCTTTTCACCGAAGCAACACCGCCCCGCAGTGGCCACCGGGGAGAACCGGAGAAGGTTTTCAGTACAAACCTTCCAGAATGGTGCTCTGTTCTTTTGGCAAGAGAACATCTGCGAGCCGCACGAGAGCTCTAGAAGATTTGAAGATATTGCAGGAATTGTAAGGGATTAATCACTATAAATTTAAGGAATACGGTCATAACTTTTGAACAAGACAGGCCTTTTGCAAAGCCTTTTGCAGTATCCTGTTCATTCCTGGAGTAGGTCCACAAAAAACAGCTCTTCATCTTTCCCAGTCCGTGTCGAAGCAATTAACTTGCTTTGAGCTGAAACTTTCTTTTCTCTCTCCTGTGACGTACCTCTACACCTTCCCCTTGCCTCACTGAGATAGCACCCAAGAAATCTTCCTATGGCAGTCCCTTCTTCCTTCCTAAATGTCATCAGTACTGCTGGCTTACTCTGCAGCAAAGATGTTTCTAATTTGATCTGCTTTGCAGCTGCCTCAGGCAGGAATCCCAGGCTGCTTCTGCCCAGTTCCTGAACAGTTTCCTTCTGGGATTAAACAAATTTCTGCACTGTTTCCCAAACAAGTAACTGAGGTTACTTGTTGAGGTTTTAGAGGTTAATTCTGAGTTTTATTGGCGATGACTTCAATGAACTTTATACTTGTGGGTTTTGTTAATAAACCTAGCAATTTTACACTATTGAAAATACATTTGTTAAAAAGTTATACATCTGATCAGTCAGTAGTCTGAATCTCAACTTTATCAGTGTGATTTTCACTGAAAGTTTCATGCTCTACTTGTAAGCTCCTGTTCTGTACCTGCATTTGTTTCTATTTTGTTAGCTGTTGTACAGAGCGAGAGTAGAACTGGTATTTGCTAAATAAATAAATACTTCCATTTGATTAACACTAACTGTTTAATAACAACATAGATCTATTACATACAATGTTTCCAGTTGTAAAATGTAAAGACATTCTTATACAGATGCCTACTTTCAAAGCAGCGATAAAGGTCTGTAAACTCCAAGGTTCGGTTTTTTTATGTACCAGAGAAAGGGAAGTCTTAACTGAGGTAAGATCTCTTCTTGTTTCATTACAGCAATGTATATAAACTTGCAGCACTGGAGGTTTTTCCCCTACATCGTCTGTGTATGTTGAAAAAGTCGAGAGCTGAAAACCAGGGAAACAAGACCTCAGACCTGAAATTTTAGTCATCATCAATTGATCATCTGAAATGGTGAGTGCAAGGATACATATTTGATCATGCAAATTGGATTATCTTTCTATTTTATTTGCAAACTTTCATTTTATATTGACTTCAGAATTGGATTAAATACCATTAGAAACTGAGTGCATTTTTTCCTTTAACTTTATTCGAATGTCTATCTCTCGTGCACCTCTAGATAAGCAGTTTTCTCTGTTTTCAGTTTCTAATCATGTCAGAAAATAACATATTCTACAAATTAAAAGGAAAAAAGTCTTTAATAGTTGTACATATAGCGAAGGAGGTGGAAAGCCCAAGCGGTTCTTTAAGACTCTTGGGGAAAAAGCAGCATCTTCTTACTGGAATGCTGCTGTAGGAGATAAGTAAGATTAAGCAACACCATTATGCTGTAAAGAAACACCATCAGTCTATAAATTGTGATTGTACAATGATTTCATCAGGCCTCTTCTAAATTACCGAAGGTTAATTCAGCAGCACAAAGTACTTAACGTCACAGAAAACAGCTGTATTGGGTGTGTGTTTGTGTAAGCCCAAATTTAGTTAAGGATAAAAATTTGTTTTAAAAGCCAGTAACTTCCAAAATACTTGTAAATATATTACTAATCCTGGAGTCCTTTGGTGTAGCTCTTTTAGAAACATATTTGTCATAGTGGTTGTTCTGAGACTCCAAAACAAGAAGTAAACCAAACTTGGTAAAAGAAATGAGACTGAGGGAAAAATCTAAATAATTTCTTTTAGAGTACTTGTAAGTTTGGAAAAAGCAATTGTCTAGGCAATGCTTGTAATTCTTTTATTATTTATTCAATATTAGGTATTTAAAACACTGAAATGGTGGGAACAATGTAATGTGAGCAGGTGAGCATTTAAAAAAAAAAAAGGAAACAATGAGGGTGGTGGGCAATATACAGTGCCCAGCAGGAGTTACATATATCTTGTTGACCAGAAGGGTGAAGCTCAAAACTTTCCCCAGCCACTCTTGAATTAGCTAGCCCCGGTATCAAGGAAGACTACTCAGTTTTTATAAAGCCAGCCTTATAAGTGTTTTACTTGAGCATGTTATACTTGGTCATCTCATTATAAACAGATTCTTAACAGCTCCCTTTCCCTTCTTCAGTATTCACCTTTTCCAAATTCTTGCCTCAGACTAAATAAAGATTTCTGAAAATTTCTTTTGAGAAGAGCATGAGTCCTTTGGGGTTTGTAGCTTGGATTTTTTTTTTCCCTATCCCTCTCCTCTCCAACATCTGACTTCAATATGATCTTTAATGACTTCCTATTGGCAACGTGTGTTTATACGTGATCCTATGTGTTCGTTATTAAGGCTATGTACGTAAGCAGCATATAGAATGAACACTGGGTAAGGCTGGGAATTTGTTTGCCTTTCACCCCACTATTCTTACTTTCCTGTGATAAGAAAAAAATTATGATAAAAATTATATATGGGATTATCATAAAGCATATATATAAAACCATAGCTGTCGTTATTAGAATTGTACTTTAACTAGTTTAACTTCTATCTTTAACTTTATAAAGCTAGTGTGGATTTTTAAATTATAGTAGCCATTCTTTTCTTTTTAAGATGGTGATCATATTCCTTTATAGAAAAACTATACATCAGAACTATACACATGGATGATACATTGTTCTGAGATCTTACTGAAGAGTTCACTTTCATGTTCAGCCTTGCAAATACTAAATGTTTGGACAGGACATCAAAAATTCCTTATATGGAGGAAGATATTTTTTATTCTGAGAATTATGTAAGAAACCATTCAGTAGTATGTCAGCAGAAATAGCTGGTTACTGGCTGTGTGTCACAATCCTCAGGGTGGGAGTTTCCTCCAGATGTCTTTGAGAGCAACAAGATGGTAATAATGGTTCTGTGTAGGTGATCATGGCCATGATGGCTTTGGCCACAGTAGGGTCACTGTGTATGATAGCAGATCTTTTACTAAAAGTGTCAAGTATATAGATTTCATGTTAGAGGTCTGGATGCAAAGCACATGCGTGCTGTAACTGACAGGAGGACCAAAACTGATTTTGACTGGTCTCTCTAAAGAGTCTTGTGTCAAAATAGAAAGCAGGTAAGTCACTTATGATAATGATGATGAAAACTGTCATCCACCAGCCACATGTACAGCTAAGACACAGAGTAATGTCTGGGGAAGAGGCCATGCATTTTACTAAGGCAATAAAAGCAGTATTTGGAGAGGGAGGAAAGACTGCCCACTATCTAGCAGGAAATGGGCAGCATGCAATATGAGTGAGTAAAGACAGTTTTCCAAATACAGTCTGAATATGGCTGCTTAAGAAGGAGCATCAGTGAGGACTCTTAAAGAAGACAGCATATGATTGTTACTTACAACGAAATCTGTTTTTACAAAAAAAATGCACAAACCCAACCTTGAGAGCAGAGTACTTCCTAAGGATTATTAATTAACTGGTGTTAGCTGCCTCTCTTCCTCATCAGTTTCTCTTGTCAAGTTACTGTGATCCCCAGAACAACTTAAGCTGCAGTGTGACACTACTTGCATATTTTGGACAGAGTGAGAAGTGTTCAACAAGCTTTTGAATTGGGATTTGCATATTTGCAATGTGAAATTACACTGTTGCAATAGGCATGATGATATTGTCACCAGCTGCTATCTTGAGATAAAAATACACTTGCCTTTTTCACCTTGTTACCGTCCTTCTTTCTGTTACAGTTGTCATGAACTCGGTGACCTAAGTGCCATTACATTATGCCACTATGTCTTAAATACATCAAAGATTTATATACAAGCCAAACTTCTTTTCAGTACAGCCTATGCTGTGCTGAAAACCCCCCTGTATACTAACCACAGTTGAAAAGCTGCTTGCACTTTTAAAGTCTGGATCTATATATCATGTTGATCACCACCAGAAGGCCCCCATATCTCTTTGAACAATCTTGCTTGTGGTGGAATTTCATACTGCGATTCCATGTCAAGTTATCTTACCTTACAGTAAAGTGAGATATTATATGATTTTAGTGGGTTTTGAAGAGTTTCTCCAGAGCTGGAGCATGCCCTTTCCATTGTAATAAATGGACATATTCGCTGTGTCTGTATGTACACCTGAAGTCTTTTCAAATGGCAACGCCTGATCAGTTTAGGTACCTTTATAGTCAGAGATGACTACATCTCACTTCAAATAAACACCAGTGTTTCATCAGATCAGTATTATTATTGACTAGATCTTCATTTACTATGATGTCTGAAGTCAGGGTGGGGCTTTAAACACGCAGTGTTTCTGAAGATCCAAGACTCAATTTCTTGATAATTACTGAATTTTTACTCTTGCTTGGATGCACACACATACTGTGCCCTTTGCACAAAGCAGTGTAATGTCGTTCAAACATTTTCTTTATTGAGATAATAAGAAAGACTTTCACTCTAATTGCATGTTAATTTAACGGAAAGTTTTACTACTATTACGAATCTTAATTCTCCTTTTGAAGCAGGTGAGACTACTGTTTTCTTCTTATTATATGTTTTCCAAGTTAGGTTATGTTACATTTGGCTTGTTCAAAGACATTAGGTCGTTCCTTAATGGCTTTACTCTCACCTCTAGCAGCAGAGGGCAGTGAATCCACTGCACAGAAAAATAAAAATGTCTGATCATAGGAAAATTATTATTCTCTTTCCTTACACTTCCCAGTCATTCCCTATCAGAAATTGCCACTGCAGGGCACACGCAGAGTAAGTTACAAATCTGTGCAGGTATCATGATATTTTTTTTTTTTATCTTAATAGACCCAATACAGGCACAATAAGATAAACATTATTTTTTTTGCAGTGACTGTTACTTGCACACCAGAATACTGTTTGCTACCCTGCATGTGTAGTTTATCACATGATAGGTTTAAAACACCATAATTTTTAATTGTAATTTCGATATGCTGCAAAAGGGAACAGAGAAACAAGGCAGAGGGAAAAAGAAAGGGGGATAAGACTAAAACTAAAACTCAGGCAAAGTAGTACTAAAGACACAAAAAATACATTATCTGCAGTTACAGTTCTGGGTGACTGTTTTGTCATTTTCCATACCTAAATTTTGACAGAGGCGAAATATGAACACTAAAAACTGTTCAGTTAGGGTGTAGGGAAGTTAAAAAACAAAACAAAACCCAAAATGCAATTAGTCAAAAAACCCAGAATGCTTGGGACTTGTCCTCACAAAAACATAGACATTCTCCCCCAAACTACTGATTTTAAAACTCAGTTTTCCAAAAAGGAGTATTTTGATATTAAATACTCAAGCAGCTCTATTAAAAGCCATCCTAAAATAATTTCCAACTGACATATAGCACATTCATGTTGATCATTAAAAGTGTTGCTATTATTCAGTCAGTACCATTTTCACATTTCTTAGTATGATTTTTACAGTCTCTTTAGACTAACGGTGAGGATCGGAAGTTTGATCTAGAGGAGATATGAGAATTGTATATTTTTTTTTTGTCCTCTCTAAGTCCATTCTGATACAACATTTTTTGTGCTTCTCTATCTTCTAAGATATTATTTGATGTGGGGACATAAGAATTTTCAACAAATGCCTTTAGGCAGGAAAAAATCCCCACGGGATTGAAAATTGGCTATTATCAGTAATGACAGATCTCCTGTGAGTTTCCATGTCTCCCTACACAAAGCATACCACACTTTATTGCCACAAGATTCCATCTTTGATTAGAAAACTAGCAATGTTTTGCTCATAGACACGAGGGAAGGATTTTTATTACAGGCCTTTCAAGGCATTTATCATTTTATGTCTGGCTGCACTTTGCAAGGTTAGATCCTTTAGAAAACTTTTTGGTTTTCTTTTGTTATTTGTTTATTTGTTTCCAAAAGTAGCATTCTACATTCATGCAGCGTTGTAGGCTTAGTTCATCTGCAAAAGTTCTAGAGGACATTTATTGTGTTTCTAAACTAAATAAGAGAGGACTGGGGCAGGAGGTAGGTGACAGGGATTTTGTTGTTTATTGGGCTTTTTTCCTTAAGGAAAGAGGGAAACATGGTCCTGGGCCGTATTAATAGATAGCTCAATCTGTAGAATACGAGAAGTAAATATTCATCTTTATTTGGCACTGCTCATACTCTGTAAAGTTCAGAAAGACATGGGCAAATTGGAAAGGGTCCAAAGTAGATCAGCAAGTATGTTAAAAGAGTTAGAAAGCATGACCTAAGAGTAAGCTGTAGAGAAATTTAGTGTACTCAGTCTTTCTCTTTTGTTAAAAAGAAGGAAAACAATACAACACAGCTATAGAGATGGGAGAGAGGACTTAACCTCTTCACAGCAGGAAACTATTATGAAGCAGGCAGTACAATTGTTTGTTCATGTTTGTAGGCTGAAACCAGCAAGAAATGAACTTTACAGCAAAGAAATTTAAGCTTACATATTCAATATTTCTGAGGACAACGAAAGACTTCACTAAATTAGGAGTCCTAGGAACTCCCTCACTGGAGGATTTCAGAAGAACTTAAGGAAATTTTTGTCAGGAATTGCCTTTAATCTTCAGGGATGGAAGCTGGTTTTCGGTGGTTCTCAAGTGAATTTTTACTCTGCCTACAAGTCCTAATTCATGATGACTGAAGTTGTGGCAAAGTCCAGTTACAAGAGGTCACAGGCATGGTTGGTAAATATGGGCTAGTTTTCTCAAGGTGCAAGCAGACACACGCATCTAGATCAATGCTAGCAACCATCTAAATAACTTTATGGGAAAGGGATAAAAACAGCCAGGAGGTCAGTCTACAGGACCTTCCAAATCTGTAGTTGCCACAGTAACTTTAAAAGTCCATGTAACATGTCTTGAATTGTGTTCTAAACACAGCCTTGTTTCATCTTAGACATATTTCTGAGAGAAAGAGTGCCTCTAACATGAATGACAAGACAAGGCAGGACCACTTCACTGCTGAATCTCAGAAAATAGCAGAATAGAAGATAAATCAATTCCTTTCTAGAACAACTTAGCATGGAGCCCCTTAGTCTCCATAAAGTCCAGCCATTTTACAGAAGAGGGCAGCAGCCACAGAAGAAAGTGTATTATATGATCTCTCCCACTCTTTGGGGGTCAATACAGGAAGCTATATTCGGTGCTAGAGAGGATTCTGCAATCATCTTGAAAAGATTACTCCACTTGCATTAGAAAGCCTGTTGGTGACTACAGCAAGGTCTGGTTATGAAAAATAAGACTCAAATAGCTCCCGGTGCCTTTATCAGTACCTTTTGTCTAGACTCATCTGGCAAAATTGATTTCAGATCACTTTTGCTAATGGGAATATAATTACCTCCAAAGTATGGGTAAAATGAGTTAAGTGGCAGACTGATTCAATGAACAAGTGCTTCATTTCTGTCCTGACCCGAAGTTCGTATCTAATATAGAGAATCAGGAGTGATTTTGACGTCAGCCTAATCCTCTGCAGATGCTTGTTCACCTTGCATTTGGAGAATGCTCAGCATTATGAGTCATCCCTAGTGAAGAGGCCCTACACACTAAAAGAGCAGGTCAGGACTGAAATATTGAGAAAACAAGCACACACACAAAACCTTTTGGGAAGCGTCTTCTTGTTCCTGTATTTATGCAGTGAGATGTAAGAAGAAACCAAAACATTTTCTGGCATGGGTAACTCAAGGTCAGTAACTGTTTCATTTAGCGATGCTGTCTGTTCATTTGGTCAATCACTGCACCTAGACTTGCTCTGAGAAACATCGTGTCACAACAGCATCACTGGCTTCCTGTTTAGGCTGTCTAGTGCCAAAATGGCAGGAGATTTTTTAAAATAGTAGTGATACTTGTAGGTAGTCACTGCATATGTATAAACTGCACCTCTGAGGAAGAAGTTCAGGAACGTTAAATGTTATGTACTGCCCCTCAAGTATACGCAGATACATGTGGACCATGAAATGCTAAACTCTTAATTATGACTAATGTAGAGAATTATGCTTCCTCCAGATGGCTAGATGAAGACCCTCCGACTCTTACATGACCTTAGCTGGATAATTTACTTAGATAAAGTTCGCTTAATTATGTCCATTGTCATTAAAAAGACTGCAGCAATTTCAACCATGATGCATAAAAACTGAAACTACTAACAGTTGAAGATACACGTAAAGAAAGCAGTGGAATAGAAACTCCTTTTCCTGAACAATTCTGGCAGCTTGCTTTTTTTTTTTCCCTAGGCAATATCTTCTTTCTCTCTGGGAATGATAGTAGCTTTGCATTCGGTGATATCACCTTCAGAAGACACTAATTATCTATTCTTCTCAGAAAATCCTCTTTCTCTGTGAATATTCTGAATTATTCCTTGTCTTGTGGTACAGTACCTAAAGAGGAAATACCTGAAAGCATGCTATGCTGTATGGATTACATAGCCTTCATAAGGCTCATTGGCTCAAAGTCATATTCTGAGGAAGATGAGGAAATCATCAGCTGAATTGAATGTGCACAATGCACTGCAGCTTACTACTTCTGTCTGTTACTGATCTCCGTCAGCTTCAAAGCCCTTAGCCTCCTTTCCTCTTGTCATTTTTCTGTAACTCAAAATTCACAGTGACCTGTGCCAGCCACCTGACTTTATGCAAATATCTTTGTTTCCTGCAAAGCCTCCCCTTGTGTACAAAATGGTAATTAGTTATTTTTCAGTACCTAGTTTTACTCGGGAACATGGGGGGAGGAAAGGGGTGCTGCACATATCCTGGTCTTGCAGAAGCAAATAGGTAAGGTAGGAGGCATTAACTGAGACATCAAACATGGAATAAATTGGCATGTAGAAACTTTTCCGTTCAAATTATTAAGATTTTTTTAGTTATAAACTATTCCAATAATTTTCAAAGGAAATATGAGAAGTTCAAGGCAGTTTTTACTACCTTACAGTATTGTGTTTAGAAGAGCTGAGACTAAGTTCTTCAGGTTGTGAACTGAAAAATTATTCCATTTTCTTCTGGAACAACATTTGCTCTAGGCACTTCATTCTTGTCTGTTTTCATGCTCAAATGAGATGAAGTGAGAAAACTTAAACACAGATATTAAGATATTTTCTTGCAATTAATCACCCTGAACAAGAAGCATCTGGTACTGAGTGAACCAAATTTATGGGGGAAATCAGAAATGAGATGATATCTTAGAGCAGGGCTATATCTTAACATAAACAAATAACTCTTGTATTTCTTTTGGAACTCTGCTGTCCCAAGCCAGATATGAGAACAAACAAGACATTAGTTATATTTCCCAGTATGAAAGTCCCTTAAAGCAGTCGACTGGGAAAAGTGGGTCCAAAAGCCACTGGCATTGTCTCAGCCTAAACTGTTAGGATTGTGACGAATTAAAAAGGACAACATTCTAATTTTAGTAGAGTTTTAAGTAGACTTGTGAGAACTCAAAAGAGGATTGTGCTTGCTTCCTCGTATGGAAATGGCTGTTAGTTGTGGGTTTATTTTTCCTTAAATTAGATGAATATTGATTAGGACATTGGCACACACCCCAGTCTTTTCTGCAGCTAAGGAGGTGATCATAAAGGGCAAAAAGCAGGTATTATCCCTTTCTCTCTGTTAGTAAAGCCCGAGAGGGACGAGTTGCAAGTGCAGTTCTGGCACGGAGCTCGACACCCATCAAGATGATCCTACAGTTTGCTTGCATGTTGTGTAAATGAGACCTTCTATCCCATTCTCATCAGGAATTTATGTCAGTGTTAGAATGTAAAGGATAATAAGCTGGATTTGACATGCAGCTGGAGAAGGCATTGGCTGTAGAAGGTATGTGCAATGCAGAAACCCAAGAAATGGCAGGGCAAAAGAAATAGCTTTTCACTTACCATGTATATAATGACAGTCACTGTCAACCAGATAGAAAAAAATGTCCCTTTACTTAGATTTTGCTTGTCTGATCAAACATTTCCTGTTCTTTTCACTTAAGGCATCTCTAGCTATATTTTGTTGAATCAGCAGTATTTCCTTTGTTTAAAAGAAACGAGTCAACCCCATAACAAAACATTCCTCACTGTTTTTCCTTCTTCTGTTTAGCCAAAATGTGCAGGCTTGTTCTGCAAGCACAGACTTTATTACTTTCAAAAGCTAAAGGTCAGCCTGAAATCTCACAGCATACTTACTGTACAAAAGCCAAGCAAGGAAATTTTCAAAAAGTCTTTGGAGAGCATTATCCTAAAATATAAACTTGGAGATACTTCCATCCCATATGCCTTATGGCTTATATATATGTTTTTTTCAAAATATTAATACGAATTTCTTTGTATCCTGGAATCTCTGAATAAAACATATTTAATAGATCATTTTTCCAGTTCTTCCTTTTTCCACAAAGAATGGTGATACCACCTTTTAGGTGAACCTCCATTGGCTTTTTTAAACAGGTTGTATTGTTGTTTTTATTGAATCACACAGCATCACAGAATGGTAGGGTTTGGAAGGGACCTCTGGGCGTCGCCTTGTCCAAGCCCCTGCTAAAGCAGGTGGCCCAGGATCACGTCCAGGCAGGTTTGGAAAGTCTCCAGAGGAGGATACCCCTCTGGGCAGCCTTCAGGTGAAGTTTGCAATTTTTTTATAAGACTGTTTATTGCCCTGAAATACCGTCTTTTGTGCTGTGTTCTTAAGGTAAACAGACTAGGTATTGAGTATATACATTAATATTCTGTAATTACACTGGATGGTCTTAGCAGCACTGTCTGTCCTTTGTCATTCTATTATCAGGAAACACGCTGGGATATCCCTAGTCTCAAATAGCCAACTTACCCTGATGATAAAGATTATTGACTTTTTTGCCTGCTTATGACCGCTTAAAGCTATCGGGGAGAATTCCTCCCTGTATAGTATAGAAAAATATAAGTGCATGGACACCTACATGCATTTTCAGATTACAAGAATTGTTGCTGAAAAGAAAATGCTTCCAACAAATCTGCTTATAATTGGACCTGACTCAGCGCTGATTCTTCCAAAGAATAAAATAAAAATAGATATTAATTACAATCAGTATTACTCATATTCTGCTGTGAGGGACTGACACTTACTGTTTACTATCCATAATATTCTCCACAAAAAACTTGAAAATAGTCGTGCAAACTGATAAATATATCCTTTCAGTAGGAAAATTGCACTGGATGCATCACAGTAGTACTTGGACAATGTTTAGCAAAATGGGAAATTGAACAAGAGAAAGAAGATCCCCAGGAAACCATTGTCTAAATATGCTGCAAAGAAATGGGATTCGGTTTGTTTGGAAGCCTTGTTCCGTGTGGTGCACTAGAGCTAAACAGCAGGAGGTGAAACCATAAATCATCTCAAGGAGTAAAGCAAGTTAGAAAACTATAAAGTCATTGTGTACGAAAGTCCTTGTTAGCTCACTAGCAGTTTTTTGGTTTATTGGGTTTTTTTCCTTCTCTCCAGAGAAATCAGATATAAATAGACATGCAGTGTGGGGACAAGCTTGCAATGGCTACAGTGGGAACAGAATCCACCCCCTGTACAGCAGTTTCACATTCCTTTCAGAGACTATAACTCCTCTTTCCAAACTCGCGTATGAGCTTCCATTCTGATAATTTTCTATGCTAAAGCAATTGTAGTTAATGGTACTTGTTGCCTGCATTTTCATATATGACTCTGCCCTTTTGGTGCTCAGCATTAGAAACAGCAGCACCGTACGATCCTCTGAAAGGATCGTCCAGATTTTTATCCCTAGGAGTGCTCGACAGTTTGTGTGTGCAAGGGGCTTCTGAGCTTCAGCTCAAGATCCAGGTCTTTGAGTTTCCATCATCACTACTGTAAAAGATAAACTTATGATTGGCAGCCAGACCACGCCGGCCCAGATCTGGGATGCAGCACTTCTGTAAAGCCACAAGGAACTAATGCTCAGCCAAACACCAGGCTGCCAGACAGCAGACCCGACTCTAGCTCTCTTTGATGTAAAATCACTAGCTGAATCTGTAGAAAGCAATACATGTAGAAGATTAAGGCAATAATTTTTAGTGTGCTTCGTCTACACTGCATTTTTAAAGTTTAACAAGACTCAGGTTTTTAATCTCTCTTTCTCTCTGATGGTGAACCGCAGTTCCCTGTGCAAGGTTAAGGCTATTAACTCTTAACATTTTAGCATTGTTTAGCATTTTTATTATGTCCTGTTCTTTCTCTAGTATATACAGAAGTTTAACACTTGAAATCACATGAACAGATTAAATTTAGAACTCGAGTTACGATTCTCTTGCAAAAGAGAAAATAAAGAGCCCTGTGTTTTAAATGCTGGGAGAATGTGCTCTTTGGACAGATGTAAAAGAACCGCCAGCATTAAGTTGTAGGGTCTCATACAGTCAAATGAAATCGTTCAGTTTTGTGGCAATAGAATCCATATAAAGAAATTTTTACTTCTGTTGGCTCTATTTTTCATTTCACTGTATCCACTAGAATGTAGCTGTGTACTGGATGATGGTTATATGTGCTGTGGTTCAGCCAACTGTGTCAGCACGAATCTAATTCTAAGCAGTAGCCTTTGTGTTAATTAATGCTTGGACATTTATACAAATTACATGCTTGAGCAGTCTGCTGGGTTATGACTATTGTTAGTACAGGTCGTATGCTACTTTTGACTGAGGAGGTAGATAGGAATCAGTATTTATGAGTTGTAAATTCAGCCCCAAAAGATCTGAAAAACAAAACTTCTAACAATTGTTGAGAAAACCAGTCTCTCATATACATGAGAATGGCATAACGCTCCCTGTTTTGTCGATTTCTTGTTTATATTTCCGCAGTACCTGCAGTTACATTGTTGTATCTACATTCTCCAATTGCTGTTGTACAGCCTGTGCAAAGATGCTTGTTCTAGAAACATAACGAATGCTAATGTTTGAGATATCAGATATTATGCTAAGTTAATACTAGTCGCTTTGTCTTTTACAGAAGTTTAAGAGGAAGGTAGATATACTACTTGTCCTTCATATAACTGTGAACTCAAGTATGTAGCTTTTATGGATTCGCATTTCAAAGTCACAAGCACGACTGTGACAACTTTTGCCTTCTGTGTGTATGTCCATGTAAACAGCTTATATACTTGAAAATTCACATTCACTTGAAATGAATGAACCAAAACAAATCTCCCTGCAAAGCTCAAGTAAAATTACTCTGTTTCGGTTGGTTCCACATGAAAACTGAGGAAACAACAAAGCAATTTCAAGCTCACTTGAAACTGAGCTAAGGCTCTCCTAGCTTGGTTATTCGTGGAAAAGTTTGTGCTATTATATGAAATGCAGTGCTAAAATCTATTATGGATATTTGGCATTCCTTCAGGTGATCCCCACAGGAACATCTTGCTTCCTACAGAAAGTGAAACCACAATTTAATAAACAGTATTAAATTCCTTTTCTGTTTTTAAAGTGGTTTCTACATATTTTTTTAAATCTAGAATTTAATGTTCGAGCAAGATTACAAGCTCTTTACACTGATGGAAAATTAGTAAGATTGAATTGCTTTCCAGAGGTCATAATGGGCTCTTGTCTCATAATTTAATGAGCAGAAATATTTTTGCAGCTAGAATTTGAACTATTAGAGGATCAACTGATTTTATGCACCGTATTGTAACTGTTGTGGCTGCATTATGCTTAGGATTTATTGTATGAGGAATTTGCTTCTAGCCTGGGGGATAATTAGCACCTTACAATCTTGAGAAAACATACACATTCTTATAAACAGGAGATAAAACAGAAAAACTCTGATTTGGTTAGTGTGTTATCAATCTGTCTGCATCTTCTTCTTTAAAGAAAAGGCCTCCACGTCTGAGAACTTTGCAGGGGGGTGGTGTGTGCGCAGTTGCAGATAGTTCTTGTGGCTGTGCTTAATATATTCAGAGCCTGAGATTTTACTCTATGTGCTGCAATTAATCTGCACTGGTTTGGAAGCAGATTATTATTGCAGGTAATCATCAGTGGATATCTACTGTGGAAGTCAGAAAAACAAGTAACAGTATGTGGTGCTCTCAAGTAAGAAACTAGCATTCAGCATTAGTTTGCTAACTAGGAGCCAGAAACAACAACTATAATAAATTAGATATCACTTGCACATTATTTGATGTGTTTTATACTCACCCTGGATTCTTCTCGATAGTTCTGAATAGTGGTGATCCTATGATGGAGTTGGGGAGCTGCTAACATTTTGAATTTAAGAAATGATTCATTTCTTTAGATGTTAAAAAGTTAAGTGCTAGATAGGACTTGTGTTTGGTTTTTTTTGCCCAAGATGATGAAAGATGGATAAAAGGAAGTTATTATGGCTATGAAAACTAAAGCTATCATTATTAATCAATTTTCATGAGTATCCCATTGAATTCAGTCATGTCCAGTGGGATTTCAAAAACAAGGCCTGTATTTGATCAGAGCAGCTGCTTTAGAAGGAAGGAAAAGAGTTTGGGGATTTAAACAGGAATCACAAGACTACGATCATTAAAGATCTTTCCAACTGTCAATAAACGATATATGAAAGCCTGAGAGAGGAAGACACGGACCAAGCTAGCGAGATTTCTTTTGACCTCTAAACAAAACACTACTGCAAAACAGCACTAATGAAAGTAGTGATCGTGCACATGGAAAGCAAATTCACAAAGGGTAGTCTCTCGTTTGGGTTGAGGTACTCTGTATCACTATGATCATGTGGCTAGGGCCACAGTTGATCAGCCCTGTATCATATGTGTTGTTCTTGTCTGAAAATGGGTAATAAATCGAGAGTAGTTCCTCACTATTCCTCTTTAATGATTGTACAGTTACTAGTGGTGGCAGTTCTGTGTTGCCACCGCCTTTTTTTCTTTTATTTTATGAATTGTCTGAATCCTCATAGAGCTTTGTGGTTTTGCTCTTGTATTCTCTGCTCCTTTTTTTTCCCCTCCTCTCTCTTTTAGCTAGCTAATTTTGGGAGGGACGGGAATAGCCAGTGACTTGAAGTATATGATTTCATCTCCTTACAACCCCAGGGAAAATAAAAGTCAGTTTACTTCTGAAGAAGAGAGGGGGAGATCTTGTCTTATAGGGAAAGATAGTTTTATTCTTGGATTTAAAACAAAAATGTTTCTGCTCCTCATTCAGGAGGAATGCCTGTGATTGTAATGATTGTCCTCGTTGAGAGCACATATTTTTGACGTAGTGGGAGAGTGCAGAGGAAGATGTCTGCTTTTCCAGAGACAACACCGAAAGGTTCCTTCCCACCTAACTCACAAGTCACTAGTCAGACAAAGCTTTACGCAGGCTCCATGCCATCTCCTCTGTGTGACGGTGTTGCCTATGAAGTAAACCAAGAAAGAGCAAAGTCGACATACATTGCTCTTGAGACACTGGGATTCTCTATTTATAAAAGCTAGGATTTTTCTATTTTGCTTAGATAAAGTACATATAGTATATAAAGAGAACAATTGTCTCACAAAAGGGCTTTTTCTTAAAGGAGTAAGTATGACATTACATCACTCTTGATCTTGTTTTTGATCTAGCTGCTAGCGTGCTTCACAACTCTGTACCTGGTTTGGGACTTGAACTGTGATAGACGAAGTTTAAGAAAATGTGACTGTCATAACGATGAGTTAGTGTAGTCTTGGTAAAGGCTTTTTGTGTGTTTGAGGAAAGCAGGCAATATACTAGTGCAGGGTTACAAAGATGAACTTGTCTCATGTGGCTTTAATCAAATCTGGGATGTCTGGAATTAAGGGTCACCACCCTGCGAGGCACCTTGAGAAGAATTGCTGTTTCAAATAAGGCCATTGCTGACATGAATGTGGACGGAAAGTTTTGCTTTGTTAGAAACCAGGCATGACAACCAAACTAAACAAAACCAGAAAGAAAACCCACATATCAACAGAATATCTCAATTTGTATTTTACAGTAAATTATAGTACATTAAAGAAGGTTGTTTCATTGTCCAAGAAAACAAGAAATTTAACTTGTTCAAGCACATCTAATTTATTATATAATAATGATTCCCAACAGTTCTGTAGCCAAACCATACTTGAAAAAATTGGAGAGATTTGTTCTCTATTATATCCACTTCACCCTGCTCCCAGAGTTGTCTGAAGTGTCCTCCTTGCCTCTGCTGACTGCAGCAATAGCAGCAGCAATGAGCTTGGCTAGTAAATCTGATTCCACCTCACTGAATGTGTCTGAGTGGCTCCTGTATCCCTCCATTGTGCTCCCCAGGACTCCCAGTTCCAGGACTGCAATGCAGGGGCAGTCGATCCAGCCATACACTGTAGTGCATGGCCTGACAGACTCCACAGCGTGCCTGCCTTTTTCATCTTAGACCCTCTACACAGATCCACAGTTTGTCAAGTACCACAGACTTATTCTGGCAGGAGCTCATTTTAGGTGGCTGATGGGTCCCAGTGCATTGCTCTCCATGTATTCCATTGGGAAGCAGATAAAGATTAATCAAAACTGAATCTTCAGTTGATGGTAGAAGAAGCCTATATATTAGATAGGATATAACAGATATATTTTTACGTATAAAGATATGCCAAGGGCTGCAGGATTTGGATCAGAAGTTTCTGTCAGTGATGCTGGGTGGTAGAGGTATTAAATTTTTGAAAAAATAGATGAAGTTGACATCAGAACCCCCAAAGTCATGCTTTTGGTCTATATTTTCCATTCAATTTTATCTTCTGAAATAAAACCCAAACAAACCCAAAACAAAAAAAAACCCACACATAACAAAACCCAACAAGTTGGACACGTACAGCTTCATGCGATGCAGTTTTATCAGCTCATGGGTAGCTGTTGCCCACTTGTTGCCTAGCTATCCTGGGTACACATAAACAAAACTATTCAAGGTAGGCATCATTCTGTAATGGAGGGAAGGGCTAAAATTATGTTCTGGAAGACTTAAATAAGCAGATGAAAATAGATTCTGACACATTATACTGGGCTCTTCTGGCACAAAACTGGCCTTTATTTTTTTGGCCAAAAATTATATCAAAGTTGTGTCAGATTGAAAAAATAAACTAATCCAAGGGAAAAAAGCTCAGAGATAAGACTGCAGTAACATAGGACAGCCCTCCATGTAACATTTCCACCAAGCTCTGCAGCGTCCAGTTACTTGTGAAAGAGGATTGTTGGATTGCTCTGTGAGGATGGGAGGAGTCTCCCTCACAGTGGGCACCGGAGAACTAACAGCACCACTACCAGTGGGGTTTGGTGAAGAAGTTTCTCTGTGCTTTACCCATTGCATCCATGTGAGCTTCAAATGCAGGTTTTAACAGAGCTGGAAGCTTGAAGTTTCCAGTTAGCTCTCCTGACATGGAAGATTTCATGACAAAGCAAGATCAGAAAAAGAGAGGAGGGAAGGGAAATATCTATACGAGTCCAAAAGATTTAGCTTCCTTTGAATCTGAATCTCTACTAATTTAAAACTGCACATTTACATTTATGTAATGTGGGACACGGAGAAAATAGAAGAAAAATGTAAAACATCTTCCCAGTGTTTTCACTTATTCTGTAAGGGATTTACAAAAGTACACTGTTGAGGAAGGTCCAGCTCTATCTGGGTGCCTGCTCTATGCTAGGAATGATGCGGCCAGTGCCGTTATCAGGCAAGATGTCCAAACCTCATTCGCTTCAGCGAGCACCACAGATGCTCAGGGCATACGAAACCCAGTGGCCTATGTCAGGGGTTAGACTTGTACTGAATAGCATAATTTTCTTGATACAAGCACATAAAATATTGCAGAGCACATCTGGGGTCTCCTGCTTTCCAAATATAGCTGCACAGGAGGAACTGTAAGTTTTGGGTTTTTTCCCAGAGCATTGAATATCCAGCCCTTCCCAACTGCATTCATAGAACATCTCCGTTGTATGAGAATTTGATACACTGTCTTGAAATTGACGTACATTACTATTTTGTGTACAAATGTAATGATCAGTAATACTGTCAAACTCTGTCTGAAGGGTAGCTGCCAGTCGGCTGCTTTCTTTGAGTCTAGCAGCACCTTTACAATCCTCCTTATGGACAAGCAGTGAAGTAGCATCTGTGGCTGCACTCGGAACGAAGCTTATTGTCACTTTGGATCAGCTTGCAGTTACATTATCGGACCCAAACAAAGAAACCCAGGCAAAAAAAAAAATTCCTAAATAGGACAAGATGATTACATTGGTTAATGCTGTAGAATTCAACATGCTGTGGATTGCCAGGGTATGAATATATTTTTGCTTTTACTTCTCCCTGCCAAGCCTAGTTAAATACTGACGCATGCCATAATTGGATATTGCTATTTGTGAACATCTATAGGTGATTTTTCCTGGGAATTGGCAGCTTTACTTCTGTATTTCATATCAATGCTTTCAAAGATGTGTTTGGCTGGTGGTTGTTTGAATGCATAATATGTAAACTAATTCCATTCGATTTTTCATGTGTATACCATGCTATTTTGTGACTTGAATGGTTAAGCAGTTTATGTATTGGGCCATAAAATGCTTACGTGACTGTTCCTGATGCTATTTTCATTTGGGTTTTATTTTTGGTGTGAGGGGTAGAAGTGATACTAGGATTCATTTAGAAAAGCCTTAAGCTTATTTAAAAAAAAAAACAAGCAAACAAAAACAAACCAAAAAAAACCCCCAAAAAGACCCAAAACACCACCACCACAAAAATCCCCAAACAAATTTGGCATCTCTTCAAAGCTATCTCAACTGTACAGATGTGTTCTTGTTATGCAGTCCAAATAGTTTTCTTAGACCCCCCACCCGCTGGCTGAAGTAAACTTGCTCAGCTGCATAAATGAAAAAGAATGTCATACTGAGTATGTTTGAAGGCTTGTGAACCAAGTTTAATCTACTGTCAGCATCATTTATATCTTCTTGTGCACACAGTATTTGTAGCAAAGCAGTTAATACATTTAAATTACTGTTCTTCTGTGTTTGATAATCCTCACAATCCCAGGCAGAACTGTAATCTTCGTTGCGTAGCATGGCTTCCCAGTACCTTTACCCAGAGCAGTTTGTTTCAAACATGCCTGTTCAATTCTTTTCCTTAAAACATTGACAGACCAAGGAAAAAGAAATGTCAGGAGAGATGTGTATATGCCAGTAAACAAGGGGAAGCCACAGTTAGAGCTGTTTCACATGTTAGAAATTGCCAAAAAGAGAACCCAGACACCACAGATGCTTGATATATGTGGAAGGATAGAGGAAAAGAACTGACAACACAAGGGGAAAGTAGAAGAAAGTAGGGGAACACCCCGGTTAGGAGGTAGCTTAGCCTAAGCAACACAAGATGTTTGAAGACAGATTTTTAGACAAAGATTATTTAGAAGTGGATTATTCAAGGATGTTATTCAGGTTGTTTGCTCGTGTCTTTATGCAGAAGGAAATTGGAGCAGCATACTACAGGTGTTAGAGCATGGGGAGGGATGAGGGAAAGGTGAAAGGTTAGATGAGGCTCTGACTGCAAAATGTGTTCAAAACCAATCCTCTTAGTATCTCAGATGTGATGAAAAGCAGGTTTGTAAATAAAAAGCAGCAGCTGGAAACCCAAGGTCATAAATATTTCCAGAAGAAGCTGTATCTAACTCATACATTTAGATCCTGGCCTGTAATGCTCAATGGGACTTTTCTGTATGGACTCTTAACTCATCCTTAGCCCTCATGAGATCTTTTTCCATTGCTATTAATCAGTTCTGCTGATCACACCAATACAGAAGCTAAATACGTTTCTAAAAAGAGTTAACTGGAATGGTCCTGGGCCCAAGTAAGAATTACGGCCTGGCAACCGAACACTCAAAATTTGTTAGTGCAAAAATTAACAGCCGTCTCACCCATGTTGCAGAAGTCTGAAATGGGTTGAGATAGGAAGCTTGTACTTGGTTACTGACCTTTCGGTTTTGACTCCATCTTTAGGTCTTTGGGAGCACAGAATTGGTCATGCACTTTGATTATTAGTGCCTATTGTAACTCTTGTTCTGTGCATCAGGCCGATTTTTTCAGAAGTGATTACTGCAGTCATATAACAAATTTGAAAGTAGCCGTGCTTTCTTTTGCCATTTGAATTCTAGATATTCTAAGGAGCATGCTAAAAAATGTTTTTTACAGATATGGCCATATCTTGCATGTGTACTGTCAAAAATGGACTAGATTGCCGTGCAGCGTTTCAGCTCCTGGCAGGAATTACGTATTTGTCAGCACCACTGGTCCACAACCAAAAAAGGTATTACTTGGAGAAAAAAAAAAAAAAATTTCAAATGTGTTCAGTTTCTGCTTGTGATTGAAAAAAAGCAAGCAAAAGAACAATTTAAATTGTGAGCATGAAAATTTTCCCCCAGCAGAATTAGCTGTTAGGCTTTCTTCCATAATGATTAGTTTAAATCCCAGTGCTCAGGATGTTAACTTTTCTATAGGAATTCACATTTTGGAATGGAACCCATTTAGCCGTACATTTGTATTTATTAATTTGAACCAACAGAGGTATTCTCACCTGTATTTTGTTCTCATGCATACTGAAATACATCCTGGAATCCTACGACTGTTTTTATTGCTTTCCTAAATTGAAGTGTTTGTTCAGGCTATTTTAAAGGTCGGGAGTTATTCTTTTAGAGCACCCACTGCCCTCCCTGCAGGTATTCAGGAGGAGTCCTCAGCAGAAGAGGGAAGGAAGGGTTTGTTCACAATCCTAATCTGCTGCTGCTTCTGTTTTCCTTTCATCTGCAAACGAAGGTGGCAGCTCCTCAGTCTCTGCAGGCAATTAATGTCTTGCTGTATCACTGTCTGCTATGGATGCTGAAAAATGGCCACTGTCAGAGGGGCCAAGGTGAGCCAATGATACCTGTACGACACTGAACATAATCATGTCCTGAGCAGGTTTGCAAATGTACGATGCAATGGCTCACGTTAGATAGCACTAATAACTCAATATACTATAAAGAAAATCTGTGAAGACTCTGTTTTCTATGGCCATATCCATTTCTGATTTTTAGGGGCCCTGTTTATTTTAATAGTTCACTTAGTTCTACTGGTGCACTCTAATTTAATTCAACTGAATTATTTCCCTGTCTGCTGCCAGCCTTCTCCCTCCTGCAGCTCCCTGGTAACCAGGTCCAGGAGAGGTCTTTAAATGAGCACAGATTCTCTTTTGCAGTCATTTTCAATATTACTCCCTTGCTGTCAGGCAAGGAGGAGCCTCCTGTCCCACCTGGCCTCCCATTCTCAGCAGGAGGACTCCTTCTCCTCACCTACCAAATACTAAGCTTACAGGTCTCCACACTGAACAGCACTGTGGGGCAGTAGTAGCAGCAACAGTTTCACTCACACATCTTTTAAAATGTGAGATCTACAAAAATATGTATTTAATACGTCCATTGAAAAGACCCCAGTTCTGACTGTCCACAATCTACTGCAGTAGTAAACTATGGCTGCAGCTGTAGGTCTCTCATCATCAAAGGTACTTACACAGCATCAGCAATGCGTGTCCTCCTTTATCCTATAGCCTGAGCTATGCCGTAAAGCACAGAGTCATCCGACGTTATACAAGATTTTTGGATTATTTGCTAAAAACTGAGCGCTTCTGATACATCCATGAACCTTGTTTGGCCAGGACATTGTCAACTGATCAAACATTAGCAGGGCGGAAGGGGGATGAAGAGGACTTTGAAACATTTTTTCTTTTAAAATTTAGCTTTGAAGACTACGGGAGATTCTATCTATATTCACAAGAAGATTCAAATGCAGCTAGTGTCCCAACAGTTTGAAATGTTCAATATTTTCCTGTAAACTTCCCAGGAGTGGGAATTCAGATACATGGACAGTCTTGCCAAAATACTGTCCCGTTCTTGCTTTCTGAATGTGAAACTCCCATTGAAATAACTTGGTCACTATCTATTACCTTCAGCCTCAGTTGGAGCGATCTTAAGTGGAACACTCACAGAAAAGTCCCGGTAGTGCTGTAAGCATGAGAAATTAAAAAACCCCAAACCAAACAACTCCTCCTAGCCCTTTTTGGAAACTTTGATTTATACAAATAGCCAATATTGGACATGCGCTTTCACATCAAAAGGAAGCCACATAATAGTTGTTTGATACTTAAAGGAACACAGAATATGCCTTGACTAAAGTGATGAATGCAGCAAAATCCTTGACAATATATATGCAGTTAAGGACAAAAGTCTTCACAAATATTAACACTTTTGTGTTGTGACTGAGAAGCTATTGTCTTTGTTTAGAGAGGAATAATTGTAAATTATTTATGCGTAGTATTCTTTCAACAGCACAGCTAGAATTGTCTTGATTTGAAACTACTGACTTACACCATGAAGTTTTATTCCTTTAGGGTGTCCTATAACTTTAAGGCGAAATAATGTTTTTGAGTATACTGTGTCTCCCTCCAGATGGTTTCCACAGAATTTTGGCAGCCACATGCGACGATTAGCATGGCTGCCCTTTTAATCTCACACACTTTAAATAGACAAACTATATTCTTACAAAAACTATTAGAGACTGCTCAGCAGATTTTTAACTA
This sequence comes from Chloroceryle amazona, assembly GCA_027560015.1. Taxonomy (NCBI): domain Eukaryota; kingdom Metazoa; phylum Chordata; class Aves; order Coraciiformes; family Cerylidae; genus Chloroceryle; species Chloroceryle amazona. The sequence continues at coordinate 34,369 of JANHFX010003223.1, read as the reverse complement.
TTAAACTGTGTTTGACTATCACAACAAATTGAATATCCTGACCCTAGTGCTTGGGGTTTAGATAAAACCCTCTAAGCACTTAGATATTTAAAGAGAGGATTATATAGCAAGCTCATATAGTGCATGGTGCTGTGCACCATGCATGCAATTATAAACAACTACTGCTGAACTTCAAAAAAATTGCATTTCGCCATGTCTTGCATGTACCACTTGCTAAAAAGGCAGCATCCCTCACCACACCGGCTAGTGTGCCCTTTTTCTGTGCATATTCGTAATATTAACAATCACAAACCCTGATAAAACTTAGCTTTGGGAGATGTAACACCAGTTTTGCTCCCTTTTATAAACGAAAGATAGTAGGATACTTGAATGTCGCAGCACACAGAGAAGCAAAACTTCAAGTGGCATGTTGGAGACTTGATTTCAGATATGAAATTGGAAGAACTAGGGCAGAGGTTGCAACGATTAGTTGAAGGCTGCCTCTTTTTCTGCTCGGCCTCCCTTTTAAGCGGCACAGGGAGCCAAAGCTAGAAGGTATGACGCTACCTCTTTCAGGTCCTTATGCCAAAAGTTTCAAATGCCAAATCAGAAACAATAACAGATAGAAAGGGACTTTTTGTTCCCTAACTTTACTGCCTATCCTTTAAGTCACTGTGGGAAAAGCGGTGCAGGGAGTAATACAATAATGCTTGTAGCATTTGCAATTTATAATATTCACAGCATAGCTGCTTATGACATGAGTGTTGTTTTATTTGAAATAATTTTATTATTGCAAACGGTCTGACTTACAATGTCAGGGTCTTGAGGAATTTCCAAGTCGATGAAGTACATGAGATACTGTAAAAAGTCCCATTATCTGTGCATAGCTAAGTGAGTGAAGAATCCCATGTTTGTTGTGGGTTTTTGGCAGTCAGTGATTTGCACTGGTGGGTGCAGGAGCTCACTTCCAGGCCAGCCCAGAATTAAGTAAATGTAAAGTTTACTTATGAAAGGAGATTTCTGTCTTATCTACAGAACTGAAACTAAGGGTAAATGTTTTATTCTTTCCTGACCTTTTCCCCCTTCCCTTTAAAACACTGCAGTATTATGTTGATTTACAGCATTCTGAAAAAATTGATATTTTTCTCTTTAAAGCTATCCTTATCATGCCCAAAACAGAAGATAATTTGGTTTGGTTTTATTAAAATCCTTTCTGAACTTTTTACACTGCAGCTATTCTTCTCAAATGAGTCATACAATAACCATTCCCAGTTTCTAGCCAGTTCTCCAAAGAAGCAGAAGAAAAAAGAAACAACTTCCTTTTAAGGGAATGAGACCTGTTTGTAATGATAAACCTCTTTCCATTTCTATTTGAAGACATTCTCCATAACCCAAGAATTGATCGTTTTAAAAACACTACCTACTTTATTTGGATTGCAAAAACATTCATAGCTATAGAACATTGTTTAATGTTAGCCTAAAGCATCTGTATATACACTCACACGTAGGGGTACTGTTGAAATTACACATGTGACATGTCAAACAAGCAGCTAGTTTACCAGAAAGCTGTAAGAAACAGCTTGGAAATGGTTTAAATATCATTTTACTTAATATTTTAAATAAATAAGTTGAAACAAAGAAGTATTAATATTTATGGGGAATGAAAACAGTTCAAGAGTATATAATTGTATAAGGAAGCTAACGCAGCGTTTTCTGTTCAAGTGCTATATGATTCCAGAACTCTGATGAGTTACTGCTTGAATGCCAGAGAATTTACGTGTTCTTAAGAGGTAGGGAAAATATCTACATGTCACGCAATGCTGGGACAATTTCTGTAACCTCTGAAAACCACTTTAATTTTAATAGCAGGTATGTTGTACATCTACACGATTTCTGTTCAGAGAAACTTTAGGTGCCCTGACTGTGCATTTTGTTTTCAGGCTGTGGTCCTTCCAGGCTACTTCCGTTAGCCCTGCAACAAGTAAGTTTCTCTAGTACCACATGAAAAAGATTTAAACATTAAAACCTTGGGATTAGTCATTTTTTCCTCTTGAGGGTAGAAATCACTTTGAAATCCAGAATATACAGAAATGTATTCTAATTTTAATAAAAGATGTAACTCAGGTAAGAACCAGGTTTCAGTATCTGGTGCTGTAAGGGAAATAGTGTATCTCATGAGACTTGGCCAGATGGCCATGGTTATTTTACTATTTTTTTTTCAAGATGCCGGACTAGGTGCTTTTTTTTTCCCAAGATACTAATTTTAAATATGTAAAACGGGTGTTACTGCATGCAGCTTAAAATATTTCACTGGATGTGTTACTTAGATGGGAAAAGAGAATAGAGTTATAAACTAAGGATTGAAGGGGAAAAAAGCCTGTTATTAAATTCAGATGCAAAAGCAGAGATGAATTGTTTGAGTTGTATTGCCATCCATTTAGCTCTGAACCCCTGACACTATAGTTTATTAGAGAGATGGAGACAACAGAATTCTTTGTAACACAGATTTATATTAGCAGAGGAGCTACAGCAGACTTCTTCTGTGTTGTTAAAATAAATTAATCAAAACCAGCAGGGAAGCGTCCTTGAATTACAATGGTTGCATTATTCAGAAACTGTAAAGATTGAATTTTGAAGGAAATCCAAAAGACATGTAGCTTGGGAAGGAGCCAGTTGTTTTTTAATGCTGCCATTTTAAACAATTTTTAATGTAAGAAACAGGAGTATTGTTTCAAGCTGATCTTTGGCATACATTTTCTATTATTTTATTTAATTGTCTTCCTCTGAAGTATTATTTTGATGTACTAAACCAAGCAGAATATGGTATCTCTCATCCCAGATAGCTTCTGAAGTACTTTAAGGACCTTTGGCCAAAATCTGTGCCAGCTTTAAGACATGTTGGCTTTTGGATGCAGTTATATACACAGAAGGCTGCATCCCACACATTCATGAAATACAGCAATCCTATAGCAAGAGCACGGCTACGTGTGCCTTCTAGGAGGTAACGTTTTCCTTACAAAATTTTCAAAGAGGAAAGGGGTACAGTGCAACTAATGTTACCAGACCATAGGTACAAGTTGGAATTTGGTTGGGGCGCTAAAGGCAGTCTCCCTCCCGCAAAGAGATTTTTGCAAAGTGAAATCAATGCAGAATCCCCAGGTACACCTCTCTTCCTAGAATTACTCAGGGGCTGACTCAGCAGGATCATGGCCACGTACTTAAGGCACAGGGTTAACTTTCTGCAACACTCAGGCTTTGTCAAGAGCCCAGGGCCTTGAAAAGCAAAATCACAATCTGAAGTGGTATTATTTATATTTACATGTATGTTTACATGTATGTTTCCGTATGCACAACGTTTAGTTTTAGCACAAATACAACTTTTATAAAAGCACACCACTAAATACGAAAGACACCCGTGACTGCCGTTGCTAATTCCAGTAAGTGAAGCGCAGCTCACAACTGCAGCGTATCAGTCAGCTGTGCTCTACTGATGAGCCAGTCACACTTAGTAGATGTTTGGGTACCTCCCCATTTCCTGGATACAAAGAACTGAAGTAAGAAAGTGTCAGTACCTTAGATATTTTCATAATGGAAGAGGACGTGTAAAAAGCTTTGTGGTTTTTAAAGAATCATAGTTCCTATGAGTTATATTTTCGTTATACTTCCATGTAAATGTTAATGTCAATTACTGGGGACGAGACATAGGGCAAAATCCTACTTGCTTAATGAGTTTAAATAAAGTTCTGGATTTTGCTGCTGTCGAACATTTGTATTTGAAAACTTAAAGATCTGAAACCTCCTACGAGACTATGATAGCCCTGAAGAACTGCATTACCCCAGATTACGGTCATATTGTCCCATGTAATCTTTTTTTATCCCCCCTGGGCTTTGTTGCAAACGCATTACAGTTCTTCTAGCATAGCTCCCATCAGCTTCTGGAGAGTTACGCCACAGGGGTGTGGCCTCTTCGATACAGCGTTACTGAAACAAATGTGATAGCCTGAAGTTGTGATAGGCTTTTGTTCTTTTGTCTCTTCTTCAAAAGCTAGGAACGGTAGAAATAAGGATTAAGAAAGATAGTTGAAAAATGCCATGGGACTTAAGTAAAAAATATTACCAAATACTATTCAGCTGTTAGATAATAGTGAGTTTTAAAGAATTTCCTAAAAATAGCAAGAAAAGAAACAGCACATGCAAATGAACAGGATATTCTTGACCGTATCAAGCATCTGGAAAATATAAGTGCACATAAAAGAGCTACTCATTTTAAGGATTTAATTTAATCACTCATCCTGTTGAAGAAGATTAACATGTGGCTATAAAATACCTACTTGCTATCAGAATATTTGACCCCAACATAGTCATAGAAAGTTTTCTAACAGCCCTAGTCATAATAGTTTAGGACAACAGCATTCCTTTTCATTTTGTGTGGCTACTGTTGCTCCTACTTTGCTACAAGATACCCTGCATCTTTTTCAACTATTAAATGATGTGTCTAACTGAGCTGCATTGTTATGGCCGTAGGGAACCTCTGAGTAACTTTGCTATGTATAAATCCAAAACCATGCCAGATCTCCGTGACTTGATTTTTAGCATGAGCACTGCCTTTGCTACATAAGAAAGCAACAAACAACTGTATCTTGTACAGAGCTAAGAGGCACTTTCCTAAGTACTTAAGAAATTAAGGCTCTGACAGCTACAAACCCAAAATCCTCTATGTAGTATTTCCTGTTAGGTCTATGGAAAATTCTTCAACTCCCAGCAAAGGTTAAATGCTAGCTTAAAAACATGAGGCACGAACAGAAGAGAAAATGGAAATCACTGAGTCTTCTCCTCCATATGCATTGTGCTGCTTTCAGAGCTTATTTGTGAAAGAAAAAATAATCTAAAGGAACATCTGCCAATATGACAGCATGGTATTCATGAATGCTTGTTTGTAGGAGTGGCAGGAAACGTGGTAATGGCAAACTCTGGCCTGACCTGTGGCGCTTTTCCAAATGCCAGGCACCAAATAAAGGGAGTAGAGGCTAGGAGGAACTTGTGAAGGCACAACGAGAAACTGAAAAGACATTTACGTGGATCAGTTCTGTAATTTTGTCTTTGTTTCCCGAGCGAGTGCTTCACTACGATTCCCATCGCTGTATAAATTGGACATTGATGGTGGTGTAGCTCCTTGTCTCATGGCACTGTTTGTAGTTGTCTGTATGAAAAACCTTTACGGTCAGACACAAATCCCAGCATACTGGTGATGTAAGAAGTCATTTAAAAATAAACTGAATATCAAGAGTGGCATTTTAAGCAACTGAATAGGAATGCAGAAATGTACAGTGCTCTTTTTCACCTAAAAGAATATAATCTGACTCAGATTGCCCCAGAAGACATATAACTTTGCTGACACCTCTTTCACTAATATAATTTGGAGGGGAAGGTCCTGTTACAGGAACTGCTAGTATCTTCTCAAGTTTCTGAGAAGCACACTTTTTAAGGATTTCATAGTCTTTAAACAGATGTCACAGGTCAGCACCTTCATAAATTAAATTCTGTGTCAGTACCAGTGTCCAGTTTCCTTTTCTCTTTATTATCTTGCCCTGAAACTTACCTTTTTCTTATTAATTTAAAGAAAGCACACAGCAAGAACATTTTAATGTCACTATATTAGAGGGAATTGCTTTCCTCTTGCATAGAAGAACCTAAAAATCTGCACATTGAAGTAAACTTTATCTCATCCTCTGTGCCTGAAGCCTCGATGCCAGCAATTGCTGTAATTTGTGAGAAGAGAGAGAAGATCAAGGCCAGCCTCTCCCTTCATGTGCCCCCCCCTCCCCATTTCCACATGCATTCCATAGGTATTTTACTCCTTGAAAACGTTTATCCATGACTGACACCCCAGGAGAGCAGCAAAGCTTTCTGCATTAAAAAGAAGAGGGGTCCAGAGATGGGCAAAGTTGGCATACAGATATATTTCTGACCAGTTAAGTGTGGTTGTTCCAGGGTCTGTACTTGAGATACTGGTTTAGTTTGTGACCGTGTTAAAATGATGGAGAAACGAGAGGTGTACAAGGCTTAAGGGAGCCAAGTGAAGCGGCCAAAATGAAACCTGAGCACACGTAAATACCGTCTGGCCTGACATTATCTTACAAGCGTAAATCTAAAGCAATCAGAAAAGTTCAAGGAAGCTTTTACATGAAACTAAACTCACTTGGGCCAATGTGTAAGTTTTGCTTTGAAGGCCATACAAGTATTACATAAGATAATGTGAATCCCTCAGGGAGAAGACTGCTTTCCATGTACTACGAAACTATAAAAATAGGGAGGATTTTGTAGCATATCTTTTCTTCTCCCAGTAAAGAGAAAGCTCTACAAGAGTCCTACAATATAAAAGGAACTGACAATCCAAAGAAGCCTATTCATATAATATTTTTCCTATGTACAGACCAAAGATCTTCTCCGGATATTAAACTCAGTCCCACAATCTGCGTATTAGTAAAAATATTATGCTCATTGGAAACTTTTGGTGTCAGACAGCACAAGTCGCATTTTGAAGGCTTACTCATAATGATCTGATGGAAACCTATTAGAAGAAGCTTTTCAGTTGGATAACAGACAAGCAAGAGACACTGCATAGGACTGAGGCAACAGGTAACGCCTGCAGCTATGACTCCCACTGTATGGGCGTCCAGCGTGACTGATCCAGTCACTAAAATCACTTGTGCTCCTTGTTCTTGATGGAACACACCTGCACATAAACATGGAGCAACAAATATTTTCGAGCCTTAAAAAAAAAAATTAAGTTTGAGTCTAGAGCTGTAAAAGGTTTTGGGGAAAGAGTTCATTAAGAGGCTCTTATTTTAGGTGAGTTCCTTTGTCACGCTGTTGCCTGGAAAGAAAATATTTTTCCTAAGAGGAAGGGTTCCTTCCCACCATTTTCAGTTTCAGCTAAGATTGTGCTAAAACATGATCCCGTTTCTGCCTCTCTATTTTTATCCCAGGACCCGGCAGCTGATGAATCAGGGTTTAGTTCTTCAGAGCTGGATGATGCAGGAATCCAGAAGGCCTGAATTCAAGCCTGATTTGAACAGGCCAATGCATCTTTAGTATTTGCTTGACTCAATTAGCACCCGGTATAATTTTGTGCTAATTCCCGGCCTCTGCAACTTTTCCAGGACTCTTCTGTAAATCAGGCCTGGAAGCAAACAAAAAGCAAATGACCCAGAAGGCTGATATGGGGCTGGGCACCATTGTTCTCAGGCTGTGCATTTCAGTGCTCCGTTTGTTCATGTAGTAACACCAAAAAAAATGACAGGCCACAAAGATAACTATCTCCTCAGGCTTAATTATCATCTCTTTCTACTGCTCTTGCCAGTGGAGAAAAAGAGGCACTCGTAGTCATCTCACTACACTTGGATTCACTGTTCATAATATACAGGAATAAAACTGTAAGTCATGGAAGTTTAGGAATTTTTTTTTGTTTGTAAACATTGTTTTGTACAATGACGAGATGTTTTAAAGTCTAATTCTTTTTGTAGTCACAGCCTGTGCCATGAAATCAGAAGACTTTTGGTAATATTATCCCGGTGATCTGAAAATGACTTTAAAATGTAACCTATTTAGGAGCTGAATCAGGGCCTTTGAAATGAAGATTCAGTCGTGGAAAAATGAGTTGGATCACACCTGTACTAATTCGTTAATTTAAAACTATTTGAGTAAAAATGGGCCCAGGTAGATTTCCAACACCCTAGCAGTTCAAGGATGCATTCTTGGATTTGTTTTTGGTGTAGTTCGTAGGAGTCTGTTCTTCATCAGGTTAGAAAAATAACCTGGGTGTAGAAGAGCTGATATTACAGATTGAAGTCATGACTGACGGTGAGGGCAGAGAAAGCAAAACCAGGGTAATGAGGAATTTAGAAAAAACAAAATTTTAATAAAGCTCAAAACTCTGTTTAAATTGGATAGAAGAACTGGGAGACTTCTTACATCTCCAGGGCTTCCAGCCCCGCCTGCTCTGTCTATTCTCAAATTGGGCTGGAAGAAACTGAGGTTTGATACAATGATGAGGTTTTGATATTCTTTTTTAATTATTATTTCACTACATGTATTCAATAGTTGTGTGTAATGTTACTCCTGGATGCTCATTATATGGTGTGAAATAGGTGCAGAAATAGTTTTCTCTTTTCTCTCTAGAGAGTTAAGACTGCATTTGTTGAGGCCTATTGAAATATTCCATTTTAGTTAGTTTTTTAAGGATCAAAATGTGTCCTAAATTCCAGTGTTATGAAACCCCAGATCAAACTCTAGGATAAATTTTTGGAGCCCGCCTTAAGGGGACAACATTCTATTTCTATGAAGGCAATAATAAGTAGAAGTGAAAGGAATATTTGGAATGGTTAATGTGACATTATTATTTTGAATAATTTGGTATTTTGTGATTCTTAACTTGATTTATATACGTATTTCTCTTAAGGGCATTAATTCTACACTTTGAAATTATTTAGTCCGGGAGGACCAAAGAGATGAAGAATACTTCGGTTAGAAAACATCAAAGCTGTCAAACAAAATTTCTCCGAGGTTTAACTGTCTTTACATTCATTTACCTATGATTTAGGGGATTGTGAATAAGAGCACCATCTAGTGATAATCAATAATATGTCAGTATCATGAAAAGGTGATTACACAGTCTGGATGTAAAGGCACACTGCTCATTGACTTAGCAAAGGTATTTGGGGGCTTGAAAGGAAACAGGGCTCTCGCTGTCATCTCCAGTTCAGTTTAATGACTAGTATCTTTCCCTAGATACTCCTAAGCATACACAATACGTCTAAAGACTAACTTTGGCTGATACCACGTTATCAGCCGTGCGATACCATGTATGGATACCATGAGATGCCACTTGAACGTTTTGGTTTGTAAACCAAAGGTGTGATTTTATTATGTATTATTCTAACAAAACCCTCCATGTTTGCGAATGGCTCATTTTATATTGACCAGTGTGACATACTTACTCCACTGACTGAGCATTTAGGTGAAACTATTCCAATTTCCTAGATAGCAAGGTTTTTGGAAAGCAAACAATTCTAAAACTTTGGACTTTTTTACGTGAAGGGTGTTAAACGGCAGCTCCTCTGTAAGGACCTTAGGCATTAAGTATCATTATATGTTAGACTTTGTTTAAAACATCCTTGCTTAATGATAGCTTTGTTTTAATTTGAAAACTTTTGTAAGCAGGTCTTACGCTATCTGATCTGCAAGTATCATTTCAGTGTGCGAGAAGATCATTATGAATGTATGATAATATGAAAGCTATTTATCTCTCTCAGATTATTTCCATATGCATCTTCTGTAAGTCAATCAGTGGTTTGTGGCAGCTCGTCTTTGAAGTGATCCCTGCAAAATAGGAAAATGTAATTTGTGGAACAAAATGCTGATCAGTCTATTCCAGCCACATCTGTTAAGCTCTAATAGTTCAGAGATTTCTGTGATGCAACAGTTCATGCAAAGCAGAAAGTTTCCTGCATTTTCTTTAGTCCAAAGGAAGTTTGTTGGAAGTGATGGGCACTATTCTAACCCAGTAACACAGTTTGAAGTCTGAGGTATTGTTTGCCCACAATTTGCAGTGAGTTTACTCAAGGTGATACTTAATACGCTTGTACTTACGTATTTAATTAAAAGTACTACCAAAAGAGTGATAAAAGAAAGCAGAGTAAGAATTTTTGGCAGAGAACACAAGTATTTAGAGAGATAAACAGAGAAATGATCTCTTCAGGAACACCAGTGGTGATGGTTGAGTAAAGCTAATAAAACGTGATTCCTCTTGACTGCAATACATCTAGGAAACACCTGATATATAAAGGTATAGACAAGCATTATAATTCTCCACATAGATGTTTTTCTTCTGGGAAAAAAGAAAAAAAGTAGGGTATTTTGCAGGGCCTTTAGAGCATTTCCAGGATGCTGTCAGTTAAACTGATGAAGATGCATCTACAACAAGGCGCGAGGCAGCACAAGAAGTTACTGTCTGACTTGTCCGGCCACAGCTGTGCCAGCTGAGAAGATTGTTACCACCAGCTCCTTGGCACTTCTCTCCTTTTCCTCCTCCCTCTTGTAACCTGGCTGTTTCTACACTTTAAAGCTGATCTGCTCCTATGACCTTTCCCTGAGCTCTCAGGCAAAATGGGGTGAACTTGCAAAGCCCTGGTATCTGAATTGTCTGAGAAATACTTGCAGATTTCAACCAACAGAAGCCTGTCTATTTTCAGAGCTGAAGAAAGCAGTAGGGCCATTACAAGTAGTCCCTTCAACCAGTAAATATTTGCACCTGAGAGATAGGTCCACAGTCTAAATTTTCTCCTTAGCCTACACTGATACATTATCAGTCCTTTAATAAATGGCCTCTAGTTTCTAGTAATGTCAGTCTAGTACCCACTAGCAATCATTTCACTCTTATAAATATGCAAACTGAAATGTCTTCATCTCAAGTGAGCGTCTTTGGCCTTACAAAGACTTCGAAGAAAGCTTGGAAATGAAATGTGCAATTACCAAATAAGTTGAAAAAGTCACATTATTTAACGGTGTGACTGGAAAACCCCGAAGTCTAAGGGTTTTTGTTCCTTTAAAGGGAATGACTTCTGCTAGACACAGAAAATTGTAGTAAGTAGATCCCTAGCAAAAACTGCTACACCCTTCCCGATGAGGATTTTTATTCATGATATCTGCTTCTAATTAAATATCCGCACTATATTATACATACTAAGGCCCAATCCTCTGCCCTTTGAAGTCAGTGGCAAAGCTCCGATTGAGTTCGTGGGAAAAAATGTAACGACTCCTTTGTTTAGGCTTCCTTTATAGCAATTTCAACAGTTAGGCCTTCAAAACAAAGACGCATCGTCGCTACCTTTGCCTGCAAACAACAAGCAGTTCCTGATACTTCATGTATTAGGCAGAGAGTACTAGGAAACGGATAATTTGGGCTTATTAAATTATGTTCCACCCTCGTTCCTTTTTTTTTTACTTTCTGTTCCTGTAAAGTGCCACAATGGACATATGACTGTCTTGCATTATCTTTATTTTAGAAACTTCCTTGAAATTCAGTATTGTAGCAGTTTATGCCATACGTGGCATGTTTATGCTTTAGAAAACCTACCAAATGAAACCGGCAGTATAGAAGACCCTAGCTTATCTACTTTCTTCATAGATTTGAGCCATCACCGGTTCATCTGCTAATGAAATGTAATATAAAACATGCTTACGAAACCCAAAGCATCCAGCTTTCTAAATGGGACCACATTTCTATAATGTATTTTGAAAAAGGCCAGTTTATACAATAACGATTCTCAAGCTACACCGTCCAGGATGACATAATTCATTTGAAGGAAAATGTTCCCCGGGCATTTGATGCCCGATCCCCAATGTAGGAAGAAGATATCGAACCGGGAAACTTAAAGGACTCAAAATACATTTCTGTGGAAGTAGAAAGAAGACTTGCAAACAATATTTTTCTGCTAACCAGAAAAGAAGATTCTGTGCTGTGCCCGTGGCTGCAGCACATGGTAGAGAGCTCACAGGGTAAGCCCATTGGCTCTGGCCAGCTTAGAGGCAGGTTTTTGCTATAATTTACCTTCCACATAAGCAACAAATAAAGCAGCCACTTCTTCACTGTTCTTAGCACCCCACTGAGAGCAAGGTGCTGAGGTGTTTTGAAGATTCTTGGCTTTCATGCTCAACACCATGTTGTATTGGCAGGTAACCAAAAAACGGCACTTTGATTTTGCTGCACGCTGAAGCGTTTCAGTCTAAATGTGCATTAGTCTCATCCTAGCCTCCACACTGACTATGGACTGCAGTTTCTAGTGAAGCGGGACAGATGGGAAGAATTACAGAAAAGGAAAAAGAAATCCACTGTGTAACTTGTGTACATTAGGTCTGAAATTTAAAACCTTCAAGCTGATATCCAGGAGGTTTCTTTACTGCCAGTTTTGTTCAAGCCAAAGAACAGTGCTCGTAAGTACTGGATGCAATCTAAATGTTATCATTTTTGTCCACAGCTAGTTCCGCACACAATTGTACCCCTTAAAGTTGAAGCTCTCTTTGCAAATCAGTCTCATTTTATAGAGTGCTAAGCATTAGCCCATGAAATATGGTCCCTTAAAGTAATTTGTGCTCTAAATATTTCTTCTGTACATAGGAAGAACACCGAGTTCTGTATTTGGAAGAAAGCCCTTCCATGATACGCAGGAATCTCTATCTGTATCCTCTCAAACAATCTGATACAATCCTAAAGGGCTTTGTAAACAACATTTCCTGTTGTGATATTTTAATGTGAACTTGGCCAAATGTCTTACGAGTATGTTTCCATTCACCATAAGAATGCAATGGCAGAAAATACAGAACAATTAAATAGAATAAAGTCATGCAGAGTATTTTAAATGTTTCCAGCAAAGAAACTAAAAAAAGTTGAAGCAAAGCAGTATACAAAGCAGCTAATCTAATTTAGTAGGAATACACTGCTTTGTTGTTTTTTTTTTTTAATTTGTTTAGCTTAAATGAGTGTGAATTATGTTGTCCATTCTATTCCATTGAAACTCTCCCAGCATGAGAGTTGGAAAAATGTCTGTTGGAAACAAGCACGAATGAATACTACCATGTATCCAAAAGCATGCTTGCATTTGCCTAACTGCTGTGGAAAGCATGCCAAAAGCAGCTTGGTATGTAGTTTTGTATATCCAAAGCAGGGTACACAATCATGTGCTAGTTCAGCCTGCAGTTTTTAACAGCTAGATGGGACTTTAGTACTAAACATTTCCACTGGCACAATAGGTGGTATGCAGAAGTTTGAAACTAGAAAACACAGACCTCCTAACTTTTGGGAGTCCATATATACCTTTGCTGATAAAGGTGCGTGATTTTATTTTTTACCTCGTTATTTCTAACTAGCACTGGCAGATTTTCAGGAACAGAGTTATTTAACAGTGGTCTATTTTAGTTAGATGTGAGGAACTTTAATTTGCTCCTTTGTTTTGCAAAAGAAATTAAAATAAAGCCCAGCATCTTCACTATTTGTCTATGGGAGTTTTGTCATTTACCTAAATAGAAGCTGCACTATGTCATCTAAACATGAGCAAAAATGTTTTGGTTATTAAATTGGGCTACGGGTCTTAATGGAGTCAAAATCCTTTCCAGAAAAGGTAGCTAAACCCACAAATTTCCAGATAACTCGTCAAGGGAAAGAATATGTAAATAGGCCTTACAGGGTTTTCTGAACATCAGCAAATACTGGCTGTGTCAGATGGTCTGAAGCGTGAATTTGAGAATATGAGTTTGTCCAGGCTGCAAAAACAAACTATGTTTGGAAATGTATTAGCTAGCAAATTTAAACAAACGGTATTAAATACAGTCCAAGTAAGGCAAGTTGTGTTTAAAATCACGTTGGTTAACTCTACGCTCCCCTCCCGTGCTGCCAAAGTTCAACTAGCATGTTTGAAGCATGGCTTGCTCTGTCTACTGCTAATACATGAAGTTGTATTCAAATGCTGTTTAAAATGTTAATTGATACAAACGAGGAAACACCAGCAGGGTCGTGTCAGCTCAGTACTGAGCTTTTACACAGCCTGGCGAGCATCTCCCAGTCAAACACAGTAGAGTATATTAAGATTCTACTTGACCATGCATTAACGAGTATATTTTCAGGACAGATGGCACCAAAGCACCAACTCCACCTCTGAGATGACTTTTAATGTCATCAGGGGGTGATCTGAAACGCTGAACAGTTTCCTGCCTTCATCTTACTAGGAGGATGGTGCTCTTAGGCCATCGGCGCAGAGGCAAGCAAGGGAGCAAAAAACCACTGCTTCAGCAACTGCTGGCTTATACTAATCTGTGTGACTTAGCACTGAGATGCACCAGGAGCACAGGTACATATTCACACAGCTGTTATTTACCATGTCTAACTAGAATGTAGTGACCAGAATCTCAGCTTTTACGACCCTAGTTTTTCTGCCTGGAAGTGTGAGCATTTGCCAATGGTGACGATGCAAGAGAACTGGAACATTTCCTTAAACCCAGCAGCTCTAACGTACTTTGTGGATGGACCAACTATGTGCTATCATACCTCTCGTGTATGTGACAGTGACATGCTTTCCCTTACCCCAGGGTCAACAGCATAACTGTGCTAACATGTCTTGGAGTTGTTCTGCCTGTGCCAGGTATTTCAGAGAAATGCAGGGAGAAAGTCAAACCACCACAACAGATCCCACCTTTGTACACATCCAACATTAAGAAATCATATTGAGATTGCCAGCACTTAAAAATGCTGCGTGTTTCTCCATATATTGTGCTGCTGCTGATGAATCAGGGAGAGATCAAGATGAATGCCCTCATAGATATTAAATAGTACAACATGATCCTCTTTCAAGTTACCTTTCTTGCTGAGGTGTATGTATGTTGAAGTACCTCTGTATATACAACAAACGGACCAGAGTACTTCCAGAACTCATGTGATCCGAGTTCAGTAACAAGCAAGGCACCTTGTTGCGATAACGTTAGTTTCTCCAGTCTCTGAAGTGTGGAAATTTACAACACGATTGATCATA